>JAQQSV010002704.1:0-23114 GCA_028646515.1 Pseudochirops corinnae | reverse complement strand
CCAAAGTATAAACAAAAGGAATTCAGCCCCACTCTATCTAAATTCATGTTTCCTTCTAAATCATATACTCTTCAGAGGTACCATGTCGTATTAGATAGAGAACAGGGGATACTCTAGATTTGGGCTGAAGTCCTACATCTGATAGTTATACATCCTTAAGACTCAATTTCCTTTCTGGAAAATTAAAAGTTTGACTGGTCAGTCTCTAAATTCTATTCTATCTCTGGATCTCTGATCCTTCTGAGTTTTCTCATCAGTAAAATTAAAGGATTGACCTAGAAAGCATCTAATATCCATTCTAACTCTGGACCTATGATTTTCTAATTATATTCAATCTCTTTGTTCATGAAATCAGCTGCAGAACCTTTGTTTGATTGAATTAGCCAGTTTGCTTTCATGTCCTCCATTTCCTGAAGAAGAAAAAACCTGAATAGTATGACTTTACACTAGTTTTATCCTCCCTGATTCCATAATGAGGACAATCAACTTTAGTGGCCCTTCCTCTTCAAGGTTAACTTGTATTGTTCTATATGTGGTCTCAATATACAAACATAAATATATGTGAATTTTGTATTATATAACACATGTAATATATATATGTAGATATAGGTATTGACATAGAGGTAGATATGGATATAGATATGAATATAGAAATGGATATGATAGTGATAGAGACAGAGATAGAGAGAGACACAGAGACAGAGATAGAGATAAATAGAGATAGAGATAGAGATAGAGATAGAGATAGAGATAGAGATAGAGATAGAGATAGAGATAGAGATAGATACAGTAGCTAGGTGGTGTAGTCAATATAAGACTGGATCTAGAATAAGGAAGATTCATCTTCCTGAGTTTAAATCTGGCCTCAGACACTTACTAATTATGTGACCCTGGGCAAGTCACTAAATCATGCTTTCCTCAATTTTCTCCTCTGTAAATTGAGTTGGAGAAAAAAATGTCAAAATCACTCCAATAAAACCCCAAGTGAGTCATGAAGAGTCAGACTTGACTAAAAAAATGACAGAACAACAATATGCATGTATATGTATACATATCTATGTGTCTGTGTGTGTGTGTGTTTATGCATACTGCTTTCTCTCTTGTTAGAAAATAAACTCCTTGATGATGGATTATGTCACTTATTTCATTACCTAGTCTAATCCCTATATGAGCACAATAAGTGCTCATTAAATGCCTGTTTATTGGATTGATTCTAAAAAGAACAGAGATAATATTTAAATGTATCTAATATTAATAAGCTAAAATTTTACATATGTACTGAATACATCCATCTTTACCAATATTTCATCACATGGTTTTGTGACTTATACATTTATCAGAAGACTTCATTTATTTTCTAAAATGTTCTAAGAGTTTTAAAAGATTGGTAAAATTTAATATCTAAAGCTTCTACATACAAAGCATAGAAATACTGGAAAACAACTTCAATATCATTGGTTCTAAGAAGAAATAATTTAATCATTAATCTTTTGATGCATTTTGAAAGAAATATGAACTATGTTTACTGTTGACTTTTTTTGACAGACATGAATAAAATGGATACAACAATGATAGGAGAGAATATGTTCTGCCATGACCTCAAAAACTCTCAGCACTTGATTACCTAATGTCTACTAAAAGTGTTACTGAGACTTTCTCAGGCAGTAAATCTTTCTGAAAGCAATGGTGAACTGTGTGTGTTGACTACTTTGCCCTGTAGGGACCACCAATCCAATTCAACAAACCCTCATTAGGCTATTGCTAAAAGCAAAACACTGCTACAAACTAGAAAATATTCTATGTTAAACCAAGACACAGATCCTACTTCCTTGGAGCTCCCAGTCTAATAGTAGGGATATAACATATTCCTAGATGATGTTGCATGATAAGGCAATGGGAAGACTCTTATAGTAGATATGGTGCAGGATGTAAAAGACAGGAAGACATGCTTAAATCCTCTCTCTGATTTTTAACAGGTGCGTGCCCATGGCCCATTTACTTAATCTCTCTAAATTCTTGTTTCCCCATCTGAAAAATAGAAATAAGAATACCTGAATTACTTTCACAATATAGTTAAAAAACAAAACACATTTATGTAAAGCACTTTGCAAATTTCAAAGAGATAATTCATTGCTATTATTGTTAATCTGCATCTGTGATTTTTATGAGTAAGGGGAACTCCTTATGTGGAAACTCCATTCACCAAGGTACATTGGCAAGTAGACTATAACTTATGGTCTTAACCATTGGAACACACTGAGAAGTTAAGCAATTTGTCTATGGTTACATAGCTAGGCATGCATCAGAAGTAAAACTTGAACACCAGTTTTATTCACTCCAAAGTTGGTCTGGTAACAATTATACCACACTGCCTTTGGTCAGTATTATAGAGAAGCACACACACACAGAGTATCATCAAAAGTCTGAAGACGGTTGTTTTTCCATTCTCCTCTAGCTGCCTGTGGCACTCTTCTATTAATAGTATCAATCTTCATCCTGTCACCCCATTTGCCAGCCTTTGTTCCCCATTAGTCATTTTAAAGTCTATAATACAATTTCCAAAGAAACAGCATCAATAATTAGAGTAGAAGAAATATACTAGTACAAAGCAATCACAGTGAGAGACTTCCTTCCTTTCCCTGAGGTACCTGAATAGAACAGGGTATTTTTCAATTTAACCTTGAATAAAAAGAAAATTTAAGCATCTCTACATTTGGAAGTCAGAAAGAATGATATCTTATGCATATTGGACAAGTTTCCACTAACATTCCCTAATACAAAATAAGGGATAAGAACAGGACTTTGGTACCTTGATATATGGTCTTCTCAGATGAGGAAATTCCTTTCATTTAGGTAGGTTGGCACCCTATTATTCCATTTATAATCTTACAGTATGAATTATTAACCTTATTTTTTTCAGTCAGCCAGTGAAACCTGAGACTCTTCTTCTCAGAATTTTATTTTTGTTTTCCCATATGGCAATAGATAGTTTTGATTACTCCATCTGAAAACTGTTTATAGCTTTTCATCATTTATCAATTTGGGGAATGGCTCTTGTTTTTACAAATTTGACTCAGTTCTCTATATGTTTGTGAAATGAGATCTTTATCAGAGAAACTCGCTACAAAATGTTTTTCCCACTTACCATTACTAACTGTATTTCCCCCATCTTATTCCCCCTCCCTCTTTATTTTATTCTCTCTCTTTTCACCCTTCTCAAAAAATGTTTTCCTTCTGACAAGCCCCTCCCCCAATCTGTCCTCCTTTCTACTACTCTCCTTCACTTTTCCCCTTTCCCTCCTACTTTCCTGGCTGGTAAGGTAGATTTCAAAACCAATTATGTATATTATTCCCTCTTTGAGCCAATTCTAATGAGAGTAAGGTTAACTCACTTTTTCCTCAACTCCCCTCCTCTTCTTTCCATGGTAAAAGCTTTTATTTGCCTCTTTTATGTGAGATACTTTATCCCAATCTATCTCTCCCTTTTCCTTTCTCCCAATACATTCCATTTTCTCACCCAATAAATTTATTTTTTTAAATATATCATCCCTTTGTATTCAACTCACATCTGTGGCCTTTGTCTATATATATACTCTTTCTAACTGCCCTAATAATGAGAAATTTCTTATGAGTTATAAGTATCATCTTCCCACATGGGAATGTAAAGAGTTCAACCTTATTAGATCCTTTATGATTTCCCTTTCCTGTTTATCTTCTTATGGTTCTCTAGAGTATTGTATTTGAAAGTCAAATTTTCTATTCAGCTCTGATCTTTTCATCAAGAATGCTTGAAAGTCCTCTATTTCATTGAATGTCAATTTTTCCTCTTGAAGGGTTAAACTCAGTTTTGCTGTGTATGTGATTCTTGGTTATAATCCTAGTTTCTTTGCCTTCTAGAATGTCATATTCCAACCCCTCTGATTCTTTAATGTAGAAGCTGCTAAATCTTGTGTTATCTTAACTGTGGCTCCACAATACTTGAATGGTTTCTTTCTGGCTGCTTGCAATATTTTATCCTTGACTTGGGAGAGCTGGAATTTGGCTATAATATTCCTGGGACTTTTCACTTTAGGATGTCTTTGAGGAGTGATTGGTGGATTCCTTGAACTTCTATTTTACCCTCTGTTTCTAGAATATCAAGGCAGTTTTCCTCGATAATCTCTTGAAAGATGATGTCTTGGCTCTTTTTTTTTTTATCATGTCTTTCAGGTAGTCTAATGATTTTTAAATGCTTTCTCCTGGATGTATTTTCTAGGTCAGTGACTTTTCCAATGAGATATTTCCCATTGCCTTCTATTTTTTCATTCATTTGGATTTGTCTGATGGCATCTTGATTTCTCATAAAGTCATTAGCTTCCCTTGCTCAATTCTAATTTTAAGGAATCATTTTCTTTGGTGAGCTTTTGTACCTCTTTTTCCACTTGGCTAATTCTACTTTTTAAGCCTTTTTTTTGGTGAATTATTATGCCACTTTTTCTATTTGGCCCAATCTGTTTTTTAAGGCATTCTTACCCTCATTGACTTTTTATTGCTCTATTACTATTTAACCTAATCTGTTTCTAAGGTATGATTTTCTTCAGTATTTTTTGTATCTCCTTTACCAAGCTGTTGACTTTTTTTTTTCATGATTTTCTTGCATCACTCTCATTTTTTCTACCTCTCTTACATGATTTTCAAAGTCCTTCTGGGGCTCTTCCACATGCTGAGACCAATTCATATTTTTCTTAGACGTTTTGGGTGTAGGAGCTTTGACTTTGTTTTCTTCTTTTGAGTGTGTTTTGATATTCCTTGTTACCACAATAACTTTCTATGAATAAAATTTATTTTTCTGTTGTTTGCTCATTTTCCCAGCCTATTTAACACTTTGTTTAAGTAAAACTCTCCTTCCAGGAGGGAGGGGACTGTCCCAAGCTTCAGGGGTTTTGTGCAAATGTTTTCAGAGATACTTCTAGGAACCTGTAAGTTTTCAGTTCTTCTAAGGTGGTATGATCTAAGGAGAGGTGCTCATTACCCTCCTGGCCTGTGCTCTGGTTTGTGAGCAACCACAATCACACTTTTCTGCCCTGGAACTGCAGAAGATTCCCTCCCCCATCCACTGTGGCTACAAAACTTTGCTATGCTAGTGGTCCTCCTCACCCTGGGACTGCTACCCAGGACTGTAACCTAACTCTGACTATGGGCAAAGCAACAGAGTCCTTCTCCCAGTACCAACAAAGAGATCCCTGTAATTTCCTTCTGATCAGTTGCTCAACCCCCTTTGAGTTGAAAGTGACAGAAGCAGTTGTTATGTTACCACTGCTAATTCAGTGGCTCCTAAAGCCTGTTCCTGGTTTGATGGGGCTGGGGCTGTGCTAACTCGGCCTGAGCTGGACTGTGTTCCATTTGACACAGGTGTGACAGACCTTTCCATCTGACCTTCTGCATTGTCTTTGGATGGAAAATTATTTCATCTGATCCTCTTGTGGATTCTGCTGCTTCAAGAATTGTTTTATCACATTATTTAAAGGCATTTAGAGAGGTTTTTGGCTAGATCTCATGCAAGTCTCTGCTCACACAAGTCACTGCCTTTTTTTCACCTTGGTCCCACACCCAGAGTTGTGTTTTTAAACACTTTAAAAAAATGCAAAACAACAAAAAAGAAAAGGAAGGAAAAATGCAAAGAAAAGTATTTGTATCGAAACACAGTATTTTTTTTTTAAGATCTTGGACCCCAGGTGAAGAACCCCTGTTTTAGAAAGTTACTTAGAGTACTGAGAGGTTAAGCTATTTATCCAGCATCACACAACTACTATGTATTGGGCCAGGTCTTGAAATAGTCTTTCTGGCTCTGAGATAAGCTCTCTGGTCACCATGCCATGCTATCTCTCCAGGGAAACCTAGATTTTTTTTTTTTTTATCACCAGGTTTCTCGTTGTTTTTCCCTTCAAAGTCTCTACAAAGCCCAAATATTCAGCAAATACTTTATCCCATTCCTAGGGCCTTTAATATAATATATTAATTATATATTATATATAGTAAAGCCCAGATGCTGTGTGCTCACAAAATTGTTCAGAGTTCTCTGAGATCTCCTATTTAAGTCACTGGATAGAGCTCAGGTTCATAACTGGGCATATTTCAATGTTGTAAAATGGGGGGCAAAGGGGAATCTTGTTTTCATAAGAATATTACTACACAGAAGTGTTCTCCCCTAAAGTTTGGGTGCTCTTGATCTGACAAAAAAGATGGGATATGTTATCATTTTTTTTTCTACGTTAGATTCTCTTTTCTTTTGGACTCATAAAGAGAGAATAGCAGGACATTACTCAGCATTTGTGGTTTGAAAAGTCATGTAACCCAGTTTTGTTTTCAGTTTGCTTTATTGACTTTGCCTCTTTATTCAAAGGTACTTTTTTGAGAAAAATACTGCAATATATTCACTCCTTGAAATTCCTGTGATGATTGTTAATTTCAATATAATTTATAGAAATATTGATTAGAAATCAATTCCACAAAACATTTAGATGAATGTGTTGTCCTGCTCAAATTATGCATGAAAGCTAACTCTATTATTGAGAGGGACCAGAGAACATCAGAAAAGAGGCGGGGGACATTCAAAAAATACTTTGTTTATCAATTAATATAATGGAAAGAGAACTGAATTTGAAGTCAGATGATTTAAATTTGAATCTCAGTTGTGATGGTTATTACCTAATTGACCTTGAGCAAATTGCAGCCTCCTCTGGGCATCAAGTTTCCTCAGATTTAAAATGAGAGAACTGCTTTGGATGCAGCAGTACTCTAACAAGCAGCATTCTGAGGGGAAAAATGTGTTTCTGAAATACTTTTAAGCTTAATGTGTATTATTAACCTTTTCTGAAGTCTAGCCAGTCAAAAACAACAACAACAACAACATATTAACCAGTACTAGAGTTCTAGTTTTTGCCAGTTTTCAAGGTACAAACTCTGGTACTAAAAATTTGACAACTGACTCCCTCAAGCCAGTTTAACCTTGTTCCAGTTTACCCCTGGCCAGGTAACTTTTGAGGTGATTTCAAATGCTAAACCTATAAACCATTAGTTCACTGAACATGAATTATATTAACTAGAGAGAAAAACCTAAAAGCTAGAGACTGAAGAAGATACATTTCTAGGAGCTGAAATGGAAAATGATTAAAAACCAAAGGAAAATTTTGACGGGAAGAATTAAAAAAAAAGGATAGGAATTGACCTTGTACCAAGAGTAAGTGAGAAAGATGAGGAAAAGAAGGGAAGTAGTCAAAGATGACCAAATGTGGCATATTTCAGGGTCTGGGGAGATACTGGTAATTTGAGCAGTAATAAAGAGGTTTGCTGTGGAGGAAAGAAATGGTAGATTTGTATGCATCACCTTCACTTTGACTCCATAGGGTGTCTCAGAAGCAGAAGTGAGTTCCTCCCTCCCCCCCAATTTATAGTTTGCTTTTAATTTGACTATAAAAAATTAATTGGAAATAATAAATTTGGCATCATTTCAAGACATGCCTGAATAATAAAATGGTCTATTTTCAAATTACAATTGAAGTGGAGAAATTTATTGAGTTACTTTGTCACTCAGTAGACTAAACATAAAACAATTGAAGTAGACATCCTACAACTTGGTCTCTGACTATTGATCCAGAATAAAGCCTTGCCTATAGTGGTGCAAGTGACAGTATCATTGTCAGATCTCTTTATTTGGTCCTGTGTAGTAACAGCCACTGCTACTCATGTGAAGCATGACTTTAGCCAACTTTTTCTTTATGCATAGTTCTCTGATAATTTATCATCCTTTATGGCCAACCTATACAACTATGTAATGCTGTTCATATCATATAATCTGGCACTTCTATAAACATACATACATACATATACATACACACATATTCTAATTTACTAATTGCTCTATAGGTGTGAATTTTGTCTCTTCAACTTGAAATAGACAGTTAAAAAGCTCAATCTTTCCTTGGGAAAGGAAATACTAAATACTTAGTGACTAATACTTTAAGCGAAAATATTATGGCTAGCTAATAACTAATATCTTTTAGATTTGGCTAGCTAACCCATTTGGGTAGAGCCCAAGTGATCCTCCCTATACCAGAGAGTACAGGGGAAATCATTAAGGCTTTTGAAACAATATGAAATTACTTCAGAACTAGCATAGTCATTATAGCATTATCTATATGTCTATATCCATAAATGCATATATATATATATAGATATATATATATATATACACACACACACACACACATACACATCTGTGTGTGGGGGTGAGAATATCTGACCTGTACATTAGCAAAGTGATTCCTATAAATGTATCCCTGCAGTGAATATATGAAACTTTTAAAACTGTCTTATGAGTTATGAAGTTACCAAGAGTGTAGTTCCTGATATTCCAGTTATCCTCAAGTTTCTAGGAAAGTGGAATGGGGCAAAGAGCCTTAGTCTAGAAAGAAGAAAAGGGTTCTAGTCCCAACTCTGCTACTAGTCGATTCCTACTACTTAATATGCTACTAGTTAATTATACTTGAAAAAAGTGCTTTTTTCTCTCTATACCTTAATTACCTTATCTGTAAAATGAAGAGTTTGAAGTTGGTGATCCTTAAAAGTCCTTTACAGTTCTAAGATTTTGTTATTCTATTGGCACTTCTCTTTTAAATAATTATGAGAGGGGCAGCTAGGTGGCACAGTGAGTAGAGCTCCGGTCCTGGAGTCAGGAGGACCTGAGTTCAAATCCAGCCACTTGACACACTAACTAGCTATGTGACTTTGGGCAAGTCACTTAACCCCAATTGCCCTCCGAAAAGCAAAATAAAATAAAAAGAGAATCAATTCTCCTTTAAAAAAATAATAATTATGAGAGTTTGAGACTAAACAGGGGATTTTATTGGATTATGGAACTCCTAGGTGAAAGACCCCCCTCTGTCAATTCTTATTGGTCCTTCTGCTGAGATTTACACTCTTAGACAGTTGCCTACTGTACTGCCTGGGATGATAGAGATGGAACTTGAATTTATGGCTTACTAACCTCAGTTGAGGCTAGTTCTCTATTTACTATGCATACTACCAATAAGAAAATGTTAAATAGTTTGAATGATGTCATAAATTATTTAAAGATTCAGAAATATTCAAAAGTTACAGGAAACCAGGAATCAAATTCCCCAAATAGCTAACTTAAACACAAAAGGAACTTACTCAAACTCTTCCAGGCCAAAAGAATTGGCTCTTGAGTAAGTGGTGGAAATGGTATGTTGAATTGTATTTTAATGGACCTAAAGAGTTAATGAATGTTTCAAAGGTGTCCATCTTAAAAATGAATCAGTCATCAACATTTATTCAAATGTCTGAAAGGTATGGACTGATAGAGAAGAAGATACACTAAGAAAACGTTAGTGAATTGATAGACCCAGTGTCTGCCCTTAAAAAAAAAAAAAACAGGGCTTGGTAGGGCAGTAGAGAGGGCATCTGAGATCAAAACAATTTAAAGATAAAAACTCACATTTTTAGCATGGTCCATGTACAATTTACGGGTCAAACTTAAAAGACTGGTTGCTTCTGGGATGTCATCTTTGAATTAATAATTGAATGTTTCTGCATATCCTGAAGGAGGCATAAGTTCACATTAACCATGGTCAATAAGGACATTTATTATTTATTATGTTTATTAGATGTTCTAATCATTTGGACGTGTCTGAAAATATTTTCAGTGGCAAGAAGGTCACTCTAAGGTTTTGATAGACTCATAGATGTCCAGGACAGAAATCCCAAGAAGATAACACCTACGCCCCAAACATTTTTTGTATTCTTATTTAATGCTTTTTCAAACATTTATTTATAAAACAAGCATGAATGATTTGATAGTACACATTCTTTATATAATATAATGGTACTAAAATCTTGCTAAATGTTACTCACCAGAGTAAAGTCAAAGGATTTTTTTTAATCTTAGAGAATATTTTAGCTTAAATTTTACCCTGTTCCCCAAAAAGAAAGATCAATCAAATTCAATTCATAGTTTCCCTTCTTTCTATAACCCAGTGCCTAATACATTCCTGAATGTTACCCATCAAACAAGGAAAGAATATTTTTTTTTAAATCAGAACATAAACATCTACCTGAAATTTGACCCCATCTGTGTGTGTGCATGTGTGTGTGTGTGTATACACAACTGAAGAAAGAGAGAGATAGGGTAATAGAGGCAGAGAAAGAGACTAAAGAGAGACAGACACAAAGAGACAAAGCAAAATGAGAGAGATCAGAGAGCAAGGGAGGCACATATGTTGTAGATTACCGGTGGTTAACAGAAAGGAACTTGGGAAATAAATGGGTGATTATTACAACCTGGAACAGCTTGAGTACAGGTAGATTGAGAATAGATGTCTAACCAGTCTATAGAGTCATTTTAAGATGATAAGGGTTGCCAGAAGTAGTACTCATCTTCCCTAATAAAGAAATAAGGGCTATTTTAGACTTAAGACAATAGACGGAATTCCAAAGAGAAAAGCTTTTGGTGATCACACCGCAAGGAAGGTTTTTCTGCCCTTAATAAATTAACCTGCAGGTAACTAGGGGAACAAGATCTCCTGATTAGGTACTTTAGTGCAAGTCCTGTACAATCTTGAGAGAATGATCTGTGATTACCCCTACTGTCATCAATCATTCTGGGCTTTCAGATTTCATCATTTTATCAGCTATGGAGTCTTCTGGGATTCTCCCTTGGCTGCATCTCTCTTGTCTGTCTTCCTCCATTCTTACTTTCCAACACCCTAATCCAGGCTCTCACTACTTCTCACCTAGATTATTGTAGTGAATTCATAACTGGTCTCCCTCCTTGCAGTGTCTTCTCTCCCCAATCTATCCTTCACATATCTGCCAAACTGATCTTCCTTATGCCCAAAACTGGTTATGGAACTACCTTGCTCAAATTCCTTCCATTTTCTCCATTGTCTTTAGACAAGAATCCAAAGTCCAAAAGCTGTCATTTAAGAACTTTTTAAATCTAGTGACAATTTACTTTCCAGTCTGATTTCACACTACTTCCCTTCATATACTTAATTTTCAAGTCATCCTGAAATACTAGTAGCTATGTACAAACTCTTACAACTATCTCTTCACAACTCAAATGCACTCCCTCCCCTCAGCCCAACTACTAAAACATTTTTATTCAATAAAGTCTCATCTTATATGTCACATCCTCCATAAAGTCTTACCTGGTTCTCCCCCCAACAGATAGTGTTTTCTCTCTCCTTGAATTTCTTACAGCATATCACTAAGAACTCTTTTCTTTGGGACATTCTCTCTCCTGTCATGTTGATTTTCAAATTTGTCTTATCTCATTTTTAGTACATGAGCTCCTTGAATGCTATGACTATTGGGAGTTTTTCATCTTTAAATCTTCAGCTTTTAGCATACTACATTTCATAATAGACATTCTCTACTCAAAAACTTTCATTGTTGCCACTTTTGCCACACAGTAAAATTCATGTCCTTTAAGGCCTTCCATAGTTTGTCCCACCTTATTAAACTGGGACCCAAGCCTGTCAGTTCGACTCTCTCAACACATAATCCAAAGCTTTGGTCCAGCAACACCTGAGGTGGGGAGAGACTTAATTGCATCCTCATTTAAAAAAATAATTATTCTACTTTGCTTAGTACCTGGAAATTTCAAAGTAATACATCTCATATGGCTCAGACGTTTTTTCTCAAAAAAGAAATATTTTAATTATGTTCAATATTGTGATTTCTAATATCTTTTATTTATTATGTATAGCTCAGAGAGAAACACAGATATGTAGAGAGAGATAGAAATAGTGATAGCAACAGAGACAAACAAATGAAGTCAAAATATACAAAGAAGCAATTAAAGGAAGGATGATAAAAATGGGAGAGAAAGAGAAAAAGAGTAATAGAGAGAATGAATAGAGCACATATAAAAGAAAATTCCTAATTTAATCCATTATTCTATAGACACATATTTTCTGAAAACCGGAAAATTTATAAAAAACAAAATATTATGGTTCCTACAATACAACAGTGGTTATAGCAATATTCTCGGGCAAATATTTAAAGCTTTCATTGTTAAAATTGTTTTCTAGAATATGTAATTGTAGTTTGTCTCCTATAACTATTTCTTCCTTATTTATCATAAGATAAATTCCATTCCATGGCAGCCTTCTTTTTACCCAAAATGAATAAAATGTGTTTATCAAATGACATATGATTTTAAAGTTTCCTTTTTCGCTAGACTGACTGCACTTGAAATATATTTTTAATAGTATAAAGGCAATGTCTCTAGTTAGAAGACATTATTATCCTTTGTGATTCCGGAAACCACTCTCCCCTTAGGGAGAACAGAGCAACTGTCCCTAGGGTATAACGTAATGCAATTGCTTGAAATATCTATGCAAATCAATACATCCTCATAAAATATATATATGAAAACCAGCAAACTAGAACATTCACAGAACAAATACTAAGCTAAATGTGAGGATCTTTTAGTGATTCAGGGTAAGTAAATCCAGTTAATAGGAAATTTCCTGTTAACTCTTTCAGAGTTTCAGGGCACATTATTTTGAATGTACTTCATTTAGAGATACCAGACAAAAGTAATCTTTACCCTTAAGCTAGGCAGAGGTAGTCATAAGAAGACACTTTTTTTTTTCATTTTAAAATGGAAACAAAGACGGGAGGACTGAGAAAAACCAACCCAGATTATTTTTATAATAATCTAATATATTTTTCTTATTTAATCTCTGTCTCTCTGTTTCTCCCTGTCTCTCTCTTTGTCTCTCTGTCTCTGTCTCTGTCTCTGTTTCTGTCTCTGTCTCTCTTTCATTTTCTCACACTCAGAATTCACACTGCAGCAAGGATGGGGAAGGGAACACAGCATTACCCATACACAGTTTGTGAGGGATATAGACATCACAGATATTCACCTTTCTTCTAGTGTCTGAACCCCATCCAAACACTTGTCTCCTCTTTCCAGCTTTTGGGGAGGACTAACTGTAAGGAAAGGCTCTCTTGTAATAAATTGGGCACATAATTTTATGATGGCAAAATCCCTGCTACCAATCAAATATGCCTTCCCATCTTGAACTATGGCAATAACCTACCAACGTACAATTGCTGTAGGGATTCTCCAGTCTAGCCATGTTCATCACTCCAGAAAAAATGTCCAAGCATCCCTTTCTCTATGAATTAGAGTACATTTCCAGGCTAAAACCAGAATAATTAGGCATTTATATCGCTGAGGACCTATCCTCAAACTTATCACTTGGTAACAGGACAAATCCATTGCTTCCCCTCCTCAGATACCCTACATATCCTCAAGATGAAGGTTTAAATATTTGAAGGCCATGTTCAATTCTCTTCTCTATCATACAAACTTCCTTCTACTGGCCTCATCTTTGATTAGAAGATCCTGAAATTCTCATCAGGGCTGAGATAACCAGGCTCTAGAGCAGTGATTCTCAACCTGTGGGTCGCGACCCCTTTGGGGGTTGAACGACCCTTTCACAGGGGTCGCCTAAGACCGTCAGAAAACACATATTTCCCATGGTCTTAGGAACCGAGACACCGCTCCTCTATCCGTCTCCAGGTGGGTCCACCCACATGCAGATATGCCCACATACAAGTATTAAAGGGTCATGGCATTAGGAAGGTTGAGAACTACTGCTTTAGACGAAGGTAATAGTAATGCATAGCAGTAGAAGTTCTGCCTGTGGCAGATAAATCATGTTCCTTGAAGAGCCTCACAGTTTTAGGAATTCTAATCTACACATGGTTACTGTCCTGTTCAAACTTCAGCCTGTATAGCACACAGACTCTGGACTTATTGTCCAATTTCCATTCATATCTTCCCCAGAATTCAAAGATATTGCATATGTTTTCAGAGTCAAGTGGTAAGTCCTGAAATGTTCAGGGTTGCATAATACTTTAGCTCACAAGCCCCCATTAGTGTGTTTCTCTCCAATGATTACCATCAAATCAACTAGTCGGAAATATTTAGTTTTAAAGCAGGTCTTTACTACTCTGTTACAAAATAACTCTTTCAAAGTCTGACACCCATTCTACCACCAAAACATACAGAATACAGGAGGAAGTGGCCTCAAGCTTACAGAGCATATGTAGCAAAGAACATAACATAGTTACTAAATATGAGAAGTTCTCTCCCCTTCATGGGGATACTCATAAAGTTCCATACACACATATGTATGTATGTATGTATGTATGTATGTATGTATGTATGTATTCTGAATTGATTCAGTTTTAAAGTTAAACTGTAACTATACTATCCTGGCTCAACATTCCATTAAATCCTTGATAGTAAACTAATTTTTTTGTTTTATGTTAACCCTACAATGTGTGACCAAGTCTCTCCACAAATTCAAAGAGAAGTCCTATAACACCTATTCAAACCACTTATAGATTGATTCTACATCATATCATATGAGAAAGGGTGAATGACTAGCTATGTCAATGGACCTCTTACACAAGATAGCACCAATCATGTTTCACTTCACTTTGATTCTCCTCACAACCTCATTAAATACCTTGGTATCTAAGCTTCAGCAGAGGCAATATCTTTGATGCTTCCATCTTTCCATCTCCAAGAATCTTCCCTGGGGCTCTTTATTATCCTGATTGATTACTGCCTCTTCTGAAACAACATTTCAGGAAAGTTAAAGCTAAGCTTCACTTCATTGCTACTCTCCCATCACCTCCTCAAAGCCTTACCAACTAGTTTTCTGGAAAGGGTATATATCCTTTATGTCTATACACACACACACACACACACACACACATTGACACATACACAGACAGTTCTAGAAACATGAACCACGATCAAATCAATTCTCCCATTGTGTCTGGAATGCATATGGCCCTCCTCACCATTCCTACACTATTCAATTTCAAAATGTCCTTCCCTAGCTACCACTCCCCTATGCCCTTGTGTGTGTTGTCTCCCACACACACACATTTAGAATATAGACTTCTTGTGGTCTTTGCCTTTGTATTTTTAATTGTAGCACTTAATTTTAGATGCATAGTGATTGGCAAACAATATATACTTAACTTTTTTTTCCCAATCTTTAATTAACCAAACCATAGCCAATGAGGCTGGGATGAATTTTAGTATGAGCCCTGTAAATTTGGCGCAGTAGATTTTGCAGTAAAGGCCCAGTTTCCTCATTTTAGTTTCATCTATGACTTTGCTCTGACTGACTGCTTGGCTAGTGATCTCAGCACATTGTTGGTATTCAGTCATGTCTGATTCTTTGTGACCCTATGAACCATAGAATTCCTGGCCCTTCTCTTCTTCATTGTCTCCTGAAGTCAGTTCAAACTTCATATTCATTGTTTCAATGACACTATCTATCCATCTCATCCTCTGTCGCCCCTTTCTCCTTTTTCCTTCTAGCTTTCCCAATATCAGGATCTTTCCAAATGTCTTCTCATTGTATGCCCAAAGGATTTAAACTTCAGCTTCAGTATCTGATCTTCCATCAAATAGTTTGAATTAATTCTTCAAGTGCTGCCTGACTTGATCTCCTTGATGTCCAAGAGACTCTTAAGAGTCTTCTCCAGTACCACAATTTGAAAGTTTTGATTTTACAGGACCCAGCTTTCCTTAGAGTCCAACTCTCGCATGCAAACACTGCTACAGGAAAAACCATAGCTTCGACTATAAAGACCATTGTTGGCAGGATGATTTTAGAATACTGTTCAGATTTGCCATAGCTTTCCTTCCAAGGAGCAAGCTTCTTTTGCATGTCACCATCTGCAGTGATCTTTGAGGGAAAACATAACCATTTCAGCATAACCATTGATATGCATTTTCCACTAGCCTGAGGTTCATCAGGACTTCAGTGGTCCTAACATTGTTCTCACAAAACCATATACCTCTCTTCATATCTATATTTATTTAACAGCTATTGTTTCAATGGCCTGCATATTTTTAAAAAATCAGAATTAATCAATGATTTGCCTGTGTAGCCATAAAACTATCCTTAGACACTTCCCTCACTTCAAGCTTTTTTTTTCTCTTTAGAATCACTTGTTCTTTGTTATCAGTCTTTCATTCTTGGAAGTATCTCATCCTTCTTATGACAATTTCATCTTCAGAGTCTAGACTATGTTTTCCTACTTAAACTAATAAGTATATGATCACCTCAGAGATTCTAAATGTTTTATCACTAAGAATCCCGATATTAGGTATTTCTCTTCTTTCTTTGCTTTAACCTTCTGTTCTTCCTTCCTTCTTTCTGTTTCTACAATCCTCCTCCTCCTCCTCCTCCTTCTTCTTCTTATTCTCCTCCTCCTCATCCTCGTCCTCGTCCTCCCTGTCCTCCTCGTCCTCCTCGTCCTCCTTGTCCTCCTTGTCCTCCTCATCCTCCTCATCCTCCTCCTCCTCCTTCTTCTTCTTTTTGTTCTTGTTGTTGTTGTTGTTATTGTTGTTGTTGTTGTTGTTGTTGTTGTTGTTGTTCTTCTTCTTCTTCTTCTTCTTCTTCTTCTTCTTCTCCTTCTCCTCTTCTTCCTCCTTCTCTTCCTCCTCCTTTTCCCCTTCTTCTCCTCCTCTTCTTTTATCTTCTTCTTTTTCAGAAACAAGTTGATGCATTGCTGATTCATACTCAGGTTGTGATTTTCTATTGACTCTGGCATATTATTTCTATCTATAAATCTAGTTATCAAGTCATTATGTATCTTGATTTTATAGTTCCCCTTTTATAGCTCACATAAAGTTCATTAATGACTCCCATACTGTATTGTTCATTTTAATAAGGGAGTCCTGTATTCTATGTAAATCTGTTTTGACTTCAGAGTAGGCAGCTTTCTTCTAATTAAAATTTTGAATACATTTTTCACCCTCCTTAGGAGGAGCAACTAGAAACTGCACTGAAGGGCAGCAGTGAGGAATTTCCAGGACAAGTCAGAATATTATTAAACAAAATAAGTACATGAACTTAAGACTTGACTCTAGTTCACTAATATATTTTGAAATCTAAAGAATTAATCATTGTCACTGAATTCTTTTATTTTCTTTTTTTACTGGAAAAAGTTTTATTGTAAGTGGAGTAGGACAGCTGGACACAGGTTAGATGTTTCCAATTTTGTTGGCAACACCTAAAACATTCTAGTATATAGCAAGTCAGAGACAGGCCTCCTTCTCTCCATCAGGCTAGATCAGTGTGTTTGCCTTGGGCACATCAGTATTATATAGCTTCTTTACTGCCTGCTTGATCTGATGCTTGTTGGCCTTGATGTCCTTAATGAAGACGAGGGTGTTCTTCTCCTCAATCTTCTTCATAGAAGACTCAGCGGTCAAGGGAGACTTGGTGATGGCATAGCGATCAAGGTTGTTTCTATCAAGGGGCACTTTTCTGAGGGTATTTGGGCTGTCTTTGAAGTCATAGTGTTGGCTCACCAGAAGGTAGGGGATATTCAAATCTTCTTTTTCTGGCTATGGACACCCTTCAATACTACCTTCTTGGCCTTCAAGACCTTGAACTTGGCTTCTGTTATGGGGAGACAACAGCTTCCTTCTTTGACTTCAGCACTGTCCTAGGGGAAAATCCCTCACTGAATTCTGCACAGCTATGTGATCTCACACAAGAGTGACTGAAGTGGGCAGAGTCAAGATGGCAGAGTAAAAACAGGGACCCACTTGAGTTCTCCACCAAACCCCTCCAAATAATAGGAAAAATAATTTTAAACAAATTTTAGAGCAAAAGAACCCACAAAATGACACAGTGAAACACATTTCCAGCCCAAGACACCCTGGAAAGCTGACAGGAAGAGTCTATCACACTGCACTGGGAGCAGAGCACAATCTGGCATCGGCCATGGTGGCACAGACAGGACAGAGCAGGCCTTATGGGACTGAATCACTGGTAGCTATGGTGGTTCCAGGTTTTTCAATCAAAAAGTGCCAGACAGCATAGAAAGTCAGTGGAAAAACTCTGTGGGACCTTGATGAAAGAAGAGTGTGGTTCAGCTAGGGTCTGGTCACAGTCCTGGAGCAGCAGAGGTAGGGGCAATGGCAGCAGCAGCAGCAGTGGCTACTTCCAGATCTCTAGGCCCACAGAGTGTAGGAGTTCAAGAAGCTGAAATCGAACCCCTGAAGCCTGAGAAAGTACCCCCAGCCCTCCTCTCACTCTTACCCCTATTAGAAGCAGAGTTCTACTTTGACAGAGTTAGAAAATCAAATATTTGGGGGGGGGGGGGAGGCAGAGCAAAGATGACAGAGTAGAAACAGGACTTCCACACAGCTCTGTCTTCCAGTCCTCCAATATATAATTTAAGATAACTAAAGAAATTATAGAGCTACAGAACCCACAAAGTAACAGAGAGAAAGAAATCTCCTACTGAAGACACCCTGGCAAACTGGCAGGAAGGGTCTATCACTACTAGCTGGCAGCACAGCCCAGCATGATCCATGTGGTTTTGGCCCCAGGGCAGCCCCAACTAGCAGCAGCCAGAGAAAACTTCAGGAGAGTGAATAACCAGCAGCTATGGTGGATTTAAAACTTCTCAACTCATAAATTCCAAAGACAAAGTAGAAGGTCAGTGTGGAACTCTGCTGGAAGAGGGGGTTGGAAGAGCAAATTCTGGTCCCGGCCCCAGGACAAGAAGAGGTGGAGGTGGGGTTGCCCCAGCTACTGCCACATGGTTGCTTCCAGAGCTCCTGGACTGCAGATCATAGGGGGAGCAAGTGACCATTCAGAGGGTAAT
Organism: Pseudochirops corinnae; assembly: GCA_028646515.1. NCBI lineage: Eukaryota > Metazoa > Chordata > Mammalia > Diprotodontia > Pseudocheiridae > Pseudochirops > Pseudochirops corinnae. Next base: position 4,385 of record JAQQSV010002704.1, on the reverse strand, counting down.
CACTCTTGTTTTAACCTGCTTAGATCAGGATGGTGGTCTTGTGTGGAGGCCCTGGGATGTGTGGCCAGGTGCCAAAGCTTGTGGGAGCTGCAGCAAGGGTGCCCTTCTAATTGCTCTGGCAGCTGTAAAAAACCCAGCAATTTGGGATAAAGCTCTCTCCATTCTGAAAGCAGAGTTCTACAATGTCAAAGAATTCAAAAGTCACATAATTGACTGGCAAAATGAGCAAACAGAGGAAATGCATGCCTACCATATATTCCTTTTTCCTGAACAAAAATGATAAAAGTGTGAAATGGGAGGAAGACAATGAAGGCAGAATTCCTACATCAAAAGCTCCCAAGAAAAGTATTAATTGATTACAGTCCATGGAGGAGCTCAAGAAAGATTTAGAAAATCAAGTAAGAGAAATAGAGGAAAAATTGGGAAGAGAAATGAGAATGATGCAAGGAAATCAAGAAAAGTGAGTCAACAGCTTGACTGAGGAAAATAACACCTAAAAAATAGACTAACTCAAATGACAAAAGAGGCCCAAAAAGCCAATGAGGAGAAGAATGCCTTAAAAAGCTGACTTGCCCAAATGGAAAAGGAATTTTAAATACTTACTGAAGAGGACAATACTTCAAATTTAGATTGGAGTGAATGGAAGTCAATGACTTTATGAGAAATCAAGATACCACAAAACAAAACTAAACAAATGAAAAAAATAGAAGGCAATGGGAAATATTTCATTGGAAAAACCACTGATCTGGAAAATAGATACAGGAAAGATGATTGAAATATTACTGGACTACCTGAAAGCCATGATCAAAAAAAGATCCTAGAAATTATCTTTCAAGATATCAAGGAAAACTGCCCTGATATTCTAGAACCAGTGGGGAAAATAGAAATTGAAAGAATCCACTAATCACCTCTTGAAAGAGATGCAAATAGGAAAACTCTTGATTTTCCAGGTCAAGTAGAAAATATTGCAAGCAGGCAGAGAGAAACAATTTGAGTATTGTGGAAACTCAATCAGGATAACAAAAGATTTAGCAGTTTCTACATTAAGGGATCAAAAGACTTGGAATTTGATATTCCAGAGGTCAAAAATGCTAGAATTAAAACCAAGAATCACCTATTCAGCAAAACTGAGTATAATACTTCAGGGGAAAAATAGACATTCAACAAAATTGAGGACTTCCAAGCTTTATTGATGAAAAGACCAAAGTTGAATAGAAAATTTGACTTTTTAAATACAAGAATCAAGAGGAGCATGAAAAGGAAAGAGAAATCACAAGGAACTTATTAAAGGCAAACTGTTTATATTCCTACATGGAAAGATAAGATCTTTCTCAGTGTTAGGGTAGTTGGAGGACATTGATAGATAGATAGATAGATAGATAGATAGACAGACAGATAGATGATAGAGAGAGAAAGAGAGAGACAGACAGATAGATAGATAGATAGATAGATAGATAGATAGGTAGGTAGATAGATAGATAGATGGCACAGAATGGGATGAATGCGAAAGGATGATACCTAAAAAATAAAATTAAGGGATGAGAGAGGAATTCATTGGAAGAAAGAGAAAGGGAGAGATAGAATGGGATAAATTAACTCAGATAAAATAGGCAAGAAAAGGGTTTCACAATGGAGGGGAGGAGTGGGGAGGTGAGAGGGAATTAGTTAACCTTACTCTTATCAGATTTACTTAAGGAGAGAATAACATACACACTCAACTGGGTTTCTTACCCTACAGTAAAGAATGGGGAAAGGGGATAAGGTGGGGGGTATGATAGAAGGGAGGACAGATTGGGGAAGGGGGTAGTCAGAAGCAATCACTTTTGTTTTTGTTTTTGTTTTTTTACACTTGCAAAATCAGTCACGAGCAGCTCTCCTCAGGACTGCTGCTGTGAATAACTATTTTTTTTTTGTAATTCTAAACTTTGTGTTTATGTTTAGTTTAAAGCATTCATTTCCAGAAGATTTTGAATTAAAATTTTCTCTGTCTTTCCTTTACCCACCACCCAAAAACAGTGATGCCATTTAATATTCCCTCCCCCAATCTGCTCTCTCCTATGTCCTCCCCTATCAATCCTCTGACTTTCCTGTAGGGTAAGATGGATCACCATACCACAGTGCCTTTATATATTATTTCCCAGTTGCACATAAAACAACAACAATAATAACTGAAACATTTGATTTTAATACTTTGAATTCCATATTCTTTCCCTTCTTCCCTTGTTACCCACCCTTTCTGGGAAGATAAGCAAATCAGTATAGGTTGTACATGTGTAGTTACATAAAACATTTCCATAGTGGATATATTGTGAAAGACCAACTATATTTCACTCCATCTTATCCTGCCCCGCTCTTGATCTATTTTCTACTTTGACCTTGTCCCTTTTCAAAAGTTTGTGCTTCTAATTACCCCCAAATTTGAACTCCCTTCTATCATCCCCCCCTCTTATCCCCATCCCCCCCCCCACTTTCCTGTAGGGTAAGATACCAAATTTAGTGTGTATATTATTTCCTCCTTAAGCCAAATACAAGGAGAATAAGGTTGACCCATTCCCTTTTGCCTTCCTGTTCTTTCCCTCCATTGTAACAGGTTTCCCTTGCCTCTTTTATATGAGATAATTTAGTCTATTCTGTCTCTTCCTAACTACTCTCATTATATTCCTCTCACCTCTTAATTTTATTTTATAAATATCATCCCTTCCTATTCAATTGATCCCATGCCCTCTGTCTATGTATACGTGTACACATATATACACATATTCACATATGTATTCATATGCACATAAACCCTCCTATATAGACATATATATGTATGTGTGTGTATATATATATATGCATGTATATATATATATACATACATATATATATACACACACACACACATTTATATTCCCTTCTACTATCCTCATGCTGAGAAAAGTTTCATAAACAAAAATTATCATTTTTCCATATAGGAATGTAAATAATTCAATTTTGCTAAGTTCCTTATGATTTCTTTTCCCTATTTACCTTCTCATGCTTCTCTTGCTTCTTGTATTTGACTTTCAAATTTTCTATTCAACTCTGGTTTTTTCATCAAGAATGCTTGAAAGTTCTCCATTTTATTGAATGACTATATTTTCCCCTGAAACATTATACTAAGTGTTTTTGGGTAGGTGATTCTTGGTTTTAATCCTAGCTTCTTTCAATTTCTATTTTGCCCTCTGGTTCTAAAATAAAAAGGCAGTATTCCTTGATAATTTCTTGAAGGATGATATCTAGATTCTTTTTTTTAATCATGGCTTTCAGGTAGTCCAATAATTTTTAAATTATCTCTCCTGGATCTATTTTCCGGGTCAGAAGTTTTCCCAATGAAGTATTTCCCATTGCCTTCTATTTTTTTCTTTGTTGGATCTGTTTAATAGTATCTTGATTTCTCATAGTCATTATCTTCCATTTGCTCCAATCTAATTCTGAAGGAATTATTCTCTTCAGTGAGCTTTTGAAAGTCTTTTTCCATCTGGCAAATTCAGCTTTTTAAGGCATTCTTCTTCTCATTGGCTTTTTGGATCTCTTTTGCCATTTGAGTTAGTCTATTTTTTAAGGTGTTATTTTCTTCAGTCAGGTTGTTGACTCTCCTCTCATGATTTTCTTGTATCATTCTCATTTCTCTTCCAATTTTTCCTCCACTTCTCTTACTTGATTTTCAAATTCCTTCTTGAGCTCCTCCATGGACTATAAACAATTAATATTTTTCTTGGAAGCTTTTGGTGCAGGAGTTCTGACTTTGTTATCTTCCTCCTGTTCCATGCTTTGATCCCTTTTGTCAGGAGTCTAAGGTGTGATTGCTGTGCTTGCTTTCTTCCTTTGCTTGCTCATGTTGCCACTCAATTACTTGACTTGGTCCCCAGGGCAAGAGATGGCAGTTTCTGACATGTGGCTGCCTCCTGAGCTCCTGGCCTGCAGATTATAAAGGGACCAAGCAACCATTCAGAGTGTCATTGCTCTTGCTTTGACCTGCTTGGATCTGGGTCACTGTCTTGGGTAGTGGTCCTGGGGTGAGAAATGCCAATGTACCAAAGCTTGTGGTAGCTATAGAGAGTGCACCCTTCTCAGACCTCTGACAGAAGAAGTCAACAAAGTCAAAACTTCTGCATCAAATGCTTCCAAGAAAAATATGAATTGGTTACAGCCCATGGAGTGAAATGGCAAGTCTTAACAGAGTGACCACAGGGTCCAAATAAAAGGTTTTAGGAACATTTATTAGCCAGCTTGTATCAGCAATGCAGTATTCACAATGCCTACAGTAACTATAAATATGCTGATATAGTTATTAATCACAAAATGGAACAGGCTCTCTACATAAGAAATATAGATAGTGCATTCATTTAAATACCAGAAGACTG
>JAQQSV010002703.1:11717-21717 GCA_028646515.1 Pseudochirops corinnae | reverse complement strand
CCTTAATATCTGAATTAATGTCTGGTTTCTAATTAGAGACAATAACATAGAGGTTCACTACCTACTATTTAACTATGTAATCAGAAGCAAACCCAATAAAATTCATTCTTAACCCTCAAAAATAAAGAATAGCACAGATATAATATAGTGCAAAATAGTACAAATCCAATTTAAATTAGCTAAAGTATATATTTCATTGCTGGAAAATTATGGATAGTTTAATATAAGAAATATAATGGAAATGATTTTTGGAATTATTAAGCTACCTCCATCCCACTCCCAGGTTGTAGATATAACTTTGTCTGTTTCACAAATTATGTTTCTGTATAATTTATCTGTCTCCCTCAAGTAGTCTAGGAGTGAGAAGAGACCGAGATAGGGTGACAAATTTTTAATACAAGAAAACTACTTAATTTGTCACCATAAGTTGGATAATTCTAAATTTTCACCAAGGATTAAAATATTAAAAATAAATCTTACTTTTATGGTTTTCTATATTTGACTGTGAATGGAAAAGAATATTTTAGTGTAACTTTTGTCAAGTTTCTTTTGAGAATTTTCCTAAGGCTTCCTCTGTAAAGCTATGACTGAATTAAATGATATCTGAGACCCATAAATATTATAACTGATTCACTGTGACTTGTTTATATCTGTGTTCTACAAAGTATAGACCATGGGCCACTGATATTCCCCAAGATTCTCTTGTTGGTCAAGTTATAGCTTGTTTTATTAATATTTATGATGTAGTCACTTCTGTACTTTTATAGATAGGAATATATCAGTATATTCTTCTTTCTGATAGTCAACTTAGTGCCAATATGATCTCAAAATTTTACTAGTATTCTATGTGTTTACTGATCTAAGCTCACTTAATTCAGATTTTGATAATCAAAATTAACAAGCTAAAGAAAAACATTTCAAAATAGCTATATTAGTTTCCCATGAAATTCTACTTGAGGGTAAGGCTTGTTGCATTTTTCTCTAATAATGGTTGGGCATTGAAAGGAATTGAATTGAGCAAAGATTATTTTTGTGCTTAGCAGAATGAGAAACATATTTTAATTTTTTGAAGTCTATAAGTAAAATTAATTTCTGGAAGATATGTATATTTTTTACATTGTTAAATTTGTCTTTAAAAAAGATAAGTGATTTAGATGTTTTAAATCATCAGGTTATGAATTTCAGCATTTTAAATAAATATTGGGAATTTCTACTACACATTTTAAATACTAAAGTTCTAAGCTAATAGCAATAATGACAGAATTAGAACACTTTATGATTAGAATGTATTTAGCATATATTGTCTCATTTGATCTTTGTAACAAGTCTGTGAAGTGGATAATGTAGTATTAGTTATGATGGCTTGTAGATACATCAAAATGGCAGTGTGATATAGAAAAAGACAATGGAAAGGATATTTGACCTCTTTGAGTGTACACATTTGTGCCTTTTACATCGTTCTCCTGCTCTCCTTGCTGTAGAACAGATAGTATCACTTCATGAAACTTTTTCTTCTGTTGTCAAGATGATGCTTCCAAATGTCTAAGTTAATACTCATACGTGGTTGTGAACAGGTTTTCTTTTCTTGTCTGGGAGGAGAAAGTGCAAGTTGAGTGAAGGAGACTCATGGCAAAGGAGGACAAGTAAAATTCATTCTAATACAAGATTTGGTCAGACACTTTGGTAAAGTTTGCAGATGAGCAAGGCTAAAATTCACTTTTGCTTATGAAAATTCTCTATTTTTTCATGAATAGTAAAAGTTAATTATGTAAAATCTAGTTAATAATATTTCAGTATGGTCGATCTTTACTATCTAAGAGTAGATTTCAGTGCTTATGTTTCTACGTATTTATGAAAATAATAAAATGTTATATCTTTAAAACATTCAATAGTTTTGATCTTTCTAATTCATATTGGCCTTTACCCCAATTAATATGAATGAATGATATTTATTCTTCTTTTGGAATGAATGAAGGTGAAATCAAGGTTTTTTTACAGATGTGTTAACATGGCATTATTATTTTACTCTATTCTCATTTCTAGAAAAATATTCCTATATTTAAAAAAAAAAACACCTCTTTCCTTGTAGGGTTTCATACATCTTTTAAGGGTTATATAATTGTAACTTAATCCTAATGGGAATTTGCTTAACATTATGCAGTTTACCCAGTTTTCTTTAACTACATAAATTTTTGTGAACCTTTAAAGAGGATATCACAATATGAAAAAAGGGAACTTATAATATTACCCATAAAGGAATTTTTGGATTTTGAAACAAATGTCACTTGCTAATTTCAGCAATGTCCCTCATAGTCCCCCCCCCCCCCATAGTACAAATTCCAGCTGATGCATCACATTTTATGCCAAGTGGTAAAGTTTTATTGTTCATCTGGCCACTTGCTGGTTACATGGCATTGCCCTTCTGCTACCATGTCCATCTGCTTATTACCTGGTGTTCTTCTCCCACTGTCCTGTCCATCTGTTGGCTTTTTGGGTATGCCCCCTGTTGTCATGTGCACCTGCTAAGAGTATTCTTCCCAAAATGCAACACTCTCATTCATACTTAAAATAACAATCAGAAAGATAAGAATCTCATATTTAACAATTAAATAAAAATGACATGTTGAAAATGTGAATGTGTACATATATTTATGTATGTGCCTATCTACATGTGGCCTGTGTATGGCCTGTGCATATGCCTATCTTAATGGATAAAAAAAAGGAAACTCTTTGGCGTGAAAAGGAATAGGAGTTACTTCAGCTCTTTCATAAGCCAAAATTAGGTTGGAGCATTGAATGAGTTAAGGCCAGTTGTAGACTGTGAGAAGCCCTTAGTTGGAGATATTCTTTTATCATACAATGGGGAAGTGGTAAAAAGGAAGAGAAGTTTGTTATGACAAATTTTGTTATATAACTACGTTTTATTCCTTCAGATTGTCAACAGAAGTTAGAAACACTAAACAATGTGACAACTACAAGAAATCAATTCTGCATTTTTTTGTAAACAGAATTTGTTTTAAATTTTTACATCAGCCTTATCTCCAAATACACCCTCTTTCCCATAAACAAAATCAATTCCTTTTAACAAGAAATAAAAATGGCAGAGGGGTAGGAAGCAGTTGAGCAAAACTAATCAGCACATCAGAGAAGTCTGATGGCATATGCACTGTTCAACAGATACTATCTCACTTCTGTAAAGAAGGGAAGGATGTCACATTTGGTCATCTCTTTTTCATGCCAACTTTGGTCATTATAATTATGTTGCATTCAATTTCTTTTTTATTGTTGTCAGTCTTTCTATTTGCATTATGAGAGTCAGTGTGGATTTTTTTCCCCCCTGGTTCTGCCTCTGTCACTTTGCATCAGTTGACATGTCTTATCTTTTACTAAATAATTCATGGTCACTGTTTCTTGTAATGTAGTAATATTCTGTTATGTTTGTATGTTACAATTTGTTTAGCAATTCCCCAACTACTGAGCTTCTAATTTGTTTCCATTTTACCAGAAGAGTTGCTATTAGTAATTTGTTTATGAGGAATTTTCTGTTCTTTACCTCCTTGTGGTATGTAAACTAGCAACAAGATCTCTGGTTCAAAGGGAATGAAAAATGTCTTAGAAAATTACAAATTGTTTTCCAGAATATTTTGATCGATTCATAACTCTACCAACAGGGCATTAGTGTATTGTTGTTGCTGTTGTTGTTGTTGTTTTAATTCCACACCCCCTCCAACATTGATTATTCCCATCTTTTATCAAATGTACCAATTTTATGATTGACTTGAAATTCTAGTTTTTTGTTTTGCATTTTTTTTATTAATGATTAAGAAAATTTGTCATATGGTGGTTGAGTTTAAAATTCTTTTGAAAACTATTTTTCATATTTTTATCTGTATCAATAAGGGAATAACTCTTGATCTGCTATGTATATGTTAGCTAATTACATTTATGGGATGTCAGACCCTTATCACCAAAACTTGATGAAAAAAAATTTTTCCCAGTTGACAATGGTAAACTCTGAGTATATTCCACATGTAACTTGGAACTTCTTCATAAATTCCAAATTAAAAGAAGACACAGATTGTGGTGCAAGAAAACAAAATAAATGAGGATATAATTTTGGAAAAAAAGAATGAAAACTCCAAATGTTTCCTTGGGACCTAGATTTATTTACATACATTAAAGTTTATCATCATTATTCTTAAAAATAATTTGTAATGCACTTTTCAAATTTTAAAGCACAATAAAAATATTACCTATTATTCAAAACATATTAAAACCAATAATTGAATAATAACGGCAACAATAATGTTTTAAAATTTTCAATGTGCTTTACAGATATTATCTCATTTTATCCCCCACAACCTCTCTGGAAGATATGAGCTATTATCCCCATTTTACAGTTGAGGAAACTAAGATAATGACTTGTCCAAGCTCATATAGCGAGTGTTTTAGGCAAGATTCAAACTCAGTTTTTCCTTTGTATAGTTCTAAGTCTCTATCTTTGTGACACTTGGTTACCAACTGAAACTGAATTTGTTATTCTTTATGCAGAAAATGCATTTCCATAAAATAAAAAGACCGTCAAGTGGACTTTCCTAAAGGATTTTCTTCTCTGCCCCATCCTATGTATATCCATTTGTAATATGTTTATACTTCCTCCTAATAGAATATGATCTCCTTAAAGGCAGGAACTTGTGGATTTTTTTTTTTTGTATACCTAGAACAAAGTATCTTACATTTGAGAGTATGTTACATTTAGTAGGTACTTTGTTGACTTGAATATTTCTATGGGATAATCTGGTTTCAAGCACCTGATCCAAGGTCTTAAAAATTATTTTTAATAGACTAAAATAATTAAATCATATGTCAAGGTGTCTCCTTTATGACAAGGTTTGTAGATCTAAATATGGAAGGGACCTCAGAGATTATCTGATCTCACTTTCTCAGTTTACATATAAGGTAATGCAGAGAATTCGCTAGCAAGAAATCACTGGCCAAGATTCTCTTAAGAAATCAGTGGCAAATATTTGTATGTAGGTATATTATATATGTATATGTATGTGCATGTATATACGTATGTATGTATATATGTATGTATGTGTTTGTATGTATGTATGTATGTGCAAGGCAGTTAGGTGGTACAGTGGATAGAGTTCCAGACCTGGAGGGAGGAGGACTCCTCTTCATGACTCTAAATCCCACCTCAGACATTTACTAACTGTGTGACCCTGGGAAAGCTACTTAACACTGTTTGCCTCAGTTTCCTCATCTCTAAAATGACCTAGAGAAGGAAATGGAAAACCACGCCAGTCTGCAAAGAAAATGTAAAATGGATACATAACTGAAACTACTGACCAACAAAATATTTATGTGAGGTATGAATGTATGTATGTATGCATGCATATATGCATGTACATATGACCAAAAGGAGAGTACCATTGTTGTGAGAGCTCAAAGAACATAGTTCATGCCCCTTTCCTCTTTTCTTTTGTATTAGGCAAGTCACTAAAATATAGCAATACTGTCAAAAAGAGCTACAAAATCTTTTCCATTGTCCTACACCGCATCATCATACCTTGGAAATGACCTGCAACCATTGCAACTTATCTGCTAAATATTAAGTAATAAAGATATTAATAGTGAAAACATAAAGTTGAAGGCTCATTGAATTTGGAGTTGCAAGATCTGAATACAATCTTGGTTCTTCAACTACTTACAATCCATATAACCTTGGGTCAGTCATTTCCCCTTCGATGAAACAGTAGATAGAGTGCTAGGTTTGGAATGAGGAGTATCTGAGATCAAATACAGCCACAAACACTAGTTGAGTGATCCTGGGCGTCTCTTAATCCCATTCAACATCAATTTCTTCAATGTAAAATGAAGATAATAGTACCTAACTCATAGGGTTTTTGGAGGATCAAATGAGATAATATTTATGAAGTTCTTAGCATAATGCCTGGAAGATAGTATACTCTTTATAAATTTCCTTCCCCTTCAGTTTCCTAATTTATAAAAAGTGGAGATATTAGAGAGCATAAATTCTAAAAAAAACAAGCAAACCCCCCTTCAATTCTGACATTCTATTTAATTCTCAAGGTTCAGAGGCTTTGAAATAGGTTTCTCCTTAATGAATGTTATACAGGCACACAACTGAGGGGTCATCCTTGACTTCTAACTCTCTCTTATTTCCATTCTGTTACCAAGTTCTATTTATTCTACCTTTTATAACACCTATAAAATACACCTCCTCCTCCTCTTCTCCTCTGATCCTGAGCCTATCCCAACGCAGGTCTTTATCACCTCATAACAGGGTTGCTACATTAGTCTGCCTGTTGGTCTCTCTGACACAAGTTTCATGCCAGTCTATTTTCTACTCGATTGTCAAATGAATCTTCCTAAAATTCAAATCTGATCATGCCAACCCTATGTTTAATCAATTCAAATGGCTTCTTATCATCACTGAGATCAAATATAAAATCCTCTGCCATTTAAACTCTTCATAACCTTCCTACTTTCTAATTTTCTTTGTCCTTACATTATCCCCTCATCACTCCATGATCCAGTGGCACTGGTCTTACTGTTCCTCATATGAGACACTCCATCTCCCAACCCAGCATTTTCACTGACTGCCACTCACACCTGGGATACTCTCTCTTCTTGTCTGTCTCTTAACTTTCCTAACTTCCTTCAAGTATCAGTTGAAATTTCATTTCTACAGGAAGTTTTTTTTCCCCCAACCTCCTCTTAACTCTATTCTTTTCTCTCCATTATCTCTAATTTATCCTGTAGGTAGCTTGATTTTACATCGTTATTTGTAAGTTATCTTCCCCATCAGAATATGAGCTTTTGTCTTAGTATCATCAGATATTAGTAAAGTGCCTGGCAGGTTGTAGGTGTTTAATAATTGCTATTTGACTGATAGGAAGAAATCTTGATACTTCTCAAAAGTTTAGTGCCTAAAATAGAACAATCTGGCAAAGCATTTATTTTTTCTTTGTTTGTTTTTAAAAACAGCACACCTGCAAAATAATAGTTTAAATAAATGGACTTTATGTAGTGATTTATCATCAAATGTGTTGATAAACTTTAAACATAAATATATAGACAAGGAAGGGGTTATTTAAAGACTGGTAAGAGAGAAAGAAATAGGTATAAAATAACTAAAAACATCCTCACTTATTAAAGGTAAGAGTGTGGGATGCAGATTCAGCATATTTTGAACTGGGTTGAAAGGAGGAATTAAGGTGGGCATAATTGTAAGCGTCTGTATTTTCCATATTCTTGTCTAATGATTAGAATATTTCCATTTGCATATAAAATTGGCAAATCTAGATCATAAAGGTAGAAGAAAATTTAAAATTCCTCTAGTCAAACTCTCTCATTTTACAGATGAGTAAATGGATACCTATTGAGACATTGAAATATATGACAAAGAGCCATAATTTAGAGCCAGAGCACCCGGGTTTGGATCCTACCTCTGGGATTTAGTACATATATTATCTTGGATAAATTTACTTCATTTCTCTAGGTCACAGTTTTCTTACCTGACATATGAATGGATTGTATACCAAAATTCCATTCCAGCCCTAAAAAAGTCTGCACATGTATGATAATAAGTGACTTGCCCAACATTATACATCTACTGAAAAGTAGAGCCTGGAGTCTGGACTAGAATCCAAATCTCTCTATTCTTAAACTAGTGTTCTTCAATCTTCCATAACTTCATACTCAATCTGTTGTCATATATCTGTTTTGTTGAGTGGTAAATTCAGCTGTCATAACATTATTAAGAAATTACTGCTAGAAAAATATCAAATAGACACACTGACCTAACCGTTATTTCCCTCATGATTTAAATAATTTTTGGAATCCCCATTGTCTTCATGAAATAAGATCTAGCTTTATAGACTCATAAAATTTAGAGCAGGACCAAGACCTTAGAGAAAATAATATACAAGCCTTTGTATGTAAATTTCCTGAGTCCCAGTGAGGTGAAATGATTCACCTTAAAATGATCCTATTGATGATACTAGGAAATAATTTCAAGTATTACAGGGCATATTTATTGTTGTTCAGTCATTTTCAATCATGCCCAACTCTTCATGAATCCAATTGTTGTTTTCTTGGCAAAGATACAGGAGTGACTTGTCATTTCCTTTTCCATAGTGGGCATATATTAGTTGCCATATATAAAGTGCTGAATGAGAAGACAGAAAGACCTGGTTTCAGAATCTACCATAAACATTTACTTTGTACTTTGGAAAATCATGTACAATCTCTAAGCCTCAGTCTTCCCTTTTGTCAAATAAGAGTACTAATTCTTGTAGTACCTAGCTCAGAAAACTATTGTGAAACCCACACAATATAACACTTGGCAAACTTTAAAGCACTATATTAATATCAGTTATTAAACAACTTTTATGGAGGACATTTACATACTGTTGCTGCTGCTCTCTCCAAACCAGACCTCCAGAATTCAAGCCTAGTTGTTAACTAAAATGTTTAGCTCAGAATTCCCAGGAGTTATATTCTTTATCCAGGTCATTTTGTGTCCTTCCATCAAGGCTAAACAATCCACCCTCTCAATTGTTCAACACATAATCCTTTTGACTTGCCTACCAAAGCCTTCTTTCTTGGCCACCACTCCCTTATGCATATCGTTTCTTCCTATCACAATGTAAGCTTATTGAAGACAAAAATTGACTTCCTTTTTTGTTTGTCTGTAAGACAACACAGTGTTTGACTGATATTAAGTGCTTTAATTAATGCTTTTTTTCTTTCATTCATCATAAAAACTAAAGTAATAATGGTGTATGTTCCTATGTTTCCCCAATCTCAACCACATTAAAAATCAAAGCAACTCTTACAGATAACTGTTACTTAAATATTTAAGTTGTTCCTCTCTATCATCATATTATGATGCCAAATCTCTTGTTTTCCTCTTCTAGAAACGTTCCAGTTTATGGATGTTACACCTAAAATATTATGTCCAGAACCAAAAATGAATCTTGCATTAGAATATAACCATTTTAGTATGTTGTCCAGTCTTATTCTGGATAGTGTACTTGGATTAATGCACTGTAATTAATACACATATTAACTGATTTGGCTATTATTTCAACAAGTTGATTCAAGTTGAATTTCAGTCTGCTAAAAACACCAGGAGTCTTTTTGTAAGTTCTCTTTCATCATATTTTTTTTACAATTATTTTTTTCTTTTAAACAAAGCATAGGACTTTACATTTATCTTTATTAATTTTCATCTATCTTAACTGAGCACCAGAGTAGCTTTTTATGAAAAGCTTAATCACCAATAGGTATATATAATAGCTGATAGGGGTTTTTTTTGGCTATGGCAGCCCAAACATAGATTAATCAATCAATCAATCAACAAGCATTTATTAAGTACTTACTAAGTGCCAGGCAATCTGAGAAGTGCAGAGATTACAAAGAAAAAAAATACAGTCACAGCTAGCTGTGTGACCTTGGGCAAGTCACTTAACCCCAATTGCCTTGTCTTGCCTTGCCCCCTCCAAAAAAAAAAAAATATAGTCATTGTCCTCATGAAGCTTCCATTCTAATTACGGAGACATTATGGAAATAATTATGTATGTATATTCCCAGTGTTTAAGTAGAAAGTATTCTCATCCCATTAGATTCATCTCATCATCCTAGTTAGCCTTTGAAATATTTATAAGTCCCAATTCTGTCATTAAAATGACATGTCTCTTCAACTGTGTGTCATACATAAATCATAGCTTCCTGGAAATCAGTGAGAAAATATTGAGTCAAACAAGGATAAGGGCTGAACCTCATAGCATTCTACTAGAAGAAGGGTCTTTAACCTTTTTTTTTTCTATCATAGATACTTTTGACCATCTGGGGAAGATGAGGGACCACAACTTAAATAATAGGGTTAAATGAATAAAATAAAACACATAGGAGTAAAAGGAAACAAATTATATTGAAATAGTTATCCCTCCCCCGCCCAAAATCC
>JAQQSV010002703.1:0-11617 GCA_028646515.1 Pseudochirops corinnae | reverse complement strand
GAGATGTGGTACCTCAAAGTTGTTTTGATTTGCATTTCTCGAATCAGTAGTGATTTAGAGCATTTTTCCATATGCTTAAAGATATCTTTAATTTCTTCCTCTGAAAATTGCCTGTTCATATCCTTTGACCATTTATCAATTGGGGAATTCTCCTGTGCATTTTTTAAAATATTGGGTCCAAGAACTTTGTTTTGGCAGGGGATTTTGGGCGGGGGAGGGATAACTATTTCAATATAATTTGTTTCCTTTTACTCCTATGTGTTTTATTTTATTCATTTAACCCTATTATTTAAGTTGTGGTCCCTCATCTTCCCCAGATGGTCAAAAGTATCTATGATAGAAAAAAAAAAGGTTAAAGACCCTTCTTCTAGTAGAATGCTATGAGGTTCAGCCCTTATCCTTGTTTGACTCAATATTTTCTCACTGATTTCCAGGAAGCTATGATTTATGTATGACACACAGTTGAAGAGACATGTCATTTTAATGACAGAATTGGGACTTATAAATATTTCAAAGGCTAACTAGGATGATGAGATGAATCTAATGGGATGAGAATACTTTCTACTTAAACACTGGGAATATACATACATAATTATTTCCATAATGTCTCCGTAATTAGAATGGAAGCTTCATGAGGACAATGACTATATTTTTTTTTTTTGGAGGGGGCAAGGCAAGACAAGGCAATTGGGGTTAAGTGACTTGCCCAAGGTCACACAGCTAGCTGTGACTGTATTTTTTTTCTTTGTAATCTCTGCACTTCTCAGATTGCCTGGCACTTAGTAAGTACTTAATAAATGCTTGTTGATTGATTGATTGATTAATCTATGTTTGGGCTGCCATAGCCAAAAAAAACCCCTATCAGCTATTATATATACCTATTGGTGATTAAGCTTTTCATAAAAAGCTACTCTGGTGCTCAGTTAAGATAGATGAAAATTAATAAAGATAAATGTAAAGTCCTATGCTTTGTTTAAAAGAAAAAAATAATTGTAAAAAAAATATGATGAAAGAGAACTTACAAAAAGACTCCTGGTGTTTTTAGCAGACTGAAATTCAACTTGAATCAACTTGTTGAAATAATAGCCAAATCAGTTAATATGTGTATTAATTACAGTGCATTAATCCAAGTACACTATCCAGAATAAGACTGGACAACATACTAAAATGGTTATATTCTAATGCAAGATTCATTTTTGGTTCTGGACATAATATTTTAGGTGTAACATCCATAAACTGGAACGTTTCTAGAAGAGGAAAACAAGAGATTTGGCATCATAATATGATGATAGAGAGGAACAACTTAAATATTTAAGTAACAGTTATCTGTAAGAGTTGCTTTGATTTTTAATGTGGTTGAGATTGGGGAAACATAGGAACATACACCATTATTACTTTAGTTTTTATGATGAATGAAAGAAAAAAAGCATTAATTAAAGCACTTAATATCAGTCAAACACTGTGTTGTCTTACAGACAAACAAAAAAGGAAGTCAATTTTTGTCTTCAATAAGCTTACATTGTGATAGGAAGAAACGATATGCATAAGGGAGTGGTGGCCAAGAAAGAAGGCTTTGGTAGGCAAGTCAAAAGGATTATGTGTTGAACAATTGAGAGGGTGGATTGTTTAGCCTTGATGGAAGGACACAAAATGACCTGGATAAAGAATATAACTCCTGGGAATTCTGAGCTAAACATTTTAGTTAACAACTAGGCTTGAATTCTGGAGGTCTGGTTTGGAGAGAGCAGCAGCAACAGTATGTAAATGTCCTCCATAAAAGTTGTTTAATAACTGATATTAATATAGTGCTTTAAAGTTTGCCAAGTGTTATATTGTGTGGGTTTCACAATAGTTTTCTGAGCTAGGTACTACAAGAATTAGTACTCTTATTTGACAAAAGGGAAGACTGAGGCTTAGAGATTGTACATGATTTTCCAAAGTACAAAGTAAATGTTTATGGTAGATTCTGAAACCAGGTCTTTCTGTCTTCTCATTCAGCACTTTATATATGGCAACTAATATATGCCCACTATGGAAAAGGAAATGACAAGTCACTCCTGTATCTTTGCCAAGAAAACAACAATTGGATTCATGAAGAGTTGGGCATGATTGAAAATGACTGAACAACAATAAATATGCCCTGTAATACTTGAAATTATTTCCTAGTATCATCAATAGGATCATTTTAAGGTGAATCATTTCACCTCACTGGGACTCAGGAAATTTACATACAAAGGCTTGTATATTATTTTCTCTAAGGTCTTGGTCCTGCTCTAAATTTTATGAGTCTATAAAGCTAGATCTTATTTCATGAAGACAATGGGGATTCCAAAAATTATTTAAATCATGAGGGAAATAACGGTTAGGTCAGTGTGTCTATTTGATATTTTTCTAGCAGTAATTTCTTAATAATGTTATGACAGCTGAATTTACCACTCAACAAAACAGATATATGACAACAGATTGAGTATGAAGTTATGGAAGATTGAAGAACACTAGTTTAAGAATAGAGAGATTTGGATTCTAGTCCAGACTCCAGGCTCTACTTTTCAGTAGATGTATAATGTTGGGCAAGTCACTTATTATCATACATGTGCAGACTTTTTTAGGGCTGGAATGGAATTTTGGTATACAATCCATTCATATGTCAGGTAAGAAAACTGTGACCTAGAGAAATGAAGTAAATTTATCCAAGATAATATATGTACTAAATCCCAGAGGTAGGATCCAAACCCGGGTGCTCTGGCTCTAAATTATGGCTCTTTGTCATATATTTCAATGTCTCAATAGGTATCCATTTACTCATCTGTAAAATGAGAGAGTTTGACTAGAGGAATTTTAAATTTTCTTCTACCTTTATGATCTAGATTTGCCAATTTTATATGCAAATGGAAATATTCTAATCATTAGACAAGAATATGGAAAATACAGACGCTTACAATTATGCCCACCTTAATTCCTCCTTTCAACCCAGTTCAAAATATGCTGAATCTGCATCCCACACTCTTACCTTTAATAAGTGAGGATGTTTTTAGTTATTTTATACCTATTTCTTTCTCTCTTACCAGTCTTTAAATAACCCCTTCCTTGTCTATATATTTATGTTTAAAGTTTATCAACACATTTGATGATAAATCACTACATAAAGTCCATTTATTTAAACTATTATTTTGCAGGTGTGCTGTTTTTAAAAACAAACAAAGAAAAAATAAATGCTTTGCCAGATTGTTCTATTTTAGGCACTAAACTTTTGAGAAGTATCAAGATTTCTTCCTATCAGTCAAATAGCAATTATTAAACACCTACAACCTGCCAGGCACTTTACTAATATCTGATGATACTAAGACAAAAGCTCATATTCTGATGGGGAAGATAACTTACAAATAACGATGTAAAATCAAGCTACCTACAGGATAAATTAGAGATAATGGAGAGAAAAGAATAGAGTTAAGAGGAGGTTGGGGGAAAAAAAACTTCCTGTAGAAATGAAATTTCAACTGATACTTGAAGGAAGTTAGGAAAGTTAAGAGACAGACAAGAAGAGAGAGTATCCCAGGTGTGAGTGGCAGTCAGTGAAAATGCTGGGTTGGGAGATGGAGTGTCTCATATGAGGAACAGTAAGACCAGTGCCACTGGATCATGGAGTGATGAGGGGATAATGTAAGGACAAAGAAAATTAGAAAGTAGGAAGGTTATGAAGAGTTTAAATGGCAGAGGATTTTATATTTGATCTCAGTGATGATAAGAAGCCATTTGAATTGATTAAACATAGGGTTGGCATGATCAGATTTGAATTTTAGGAAGATTCATTTGACAATCGAGTAGAAAATAGACTGGCATGAAACTTGTGTCAGAGAGACCAACAGGCAGACTAATGTAGCAACCCTGTTATGAGGTGATAAAGACCTGCGTTGGGATAGGCTCAGGATCAGAGGAGAAGAGGAGGAGGAGGTGTATTTTATAGGTGTTATAAAAGGTAGAATAAATAGAACTTGGTAACAGAATGGAAATAAGAGAGAGTTAGAAGTCAAGGATGACCCCTCAGTTGTGTGCCTGTATAACATTCATTAAGGAGAAACCTATTTCAAAGCCTCTGAACCTTGAGAATTAAATAGAATGTCAGAATTGAAGGGGGGTTTGCTTGTTTTTTTTAGAATTTATGCTCTCTAATATCTCCACTTTTTATAAATTAGGAAACTGAAGGGGAAGGAAATTTATAAAGAGTATACTATCTTCCAGGCATTATGCTAAGAACTTCATAAATATTATCTCATTTGATCCTCCAAAAACCCTATGAGTTAGGTACTATTATCTTCATTTTACATTGAAGAAATTGATGTTGAATGGGATTAAGAGACGCCCAGGATCACTCAACTAGTGTTTGTGGCTGTATTTGATCTCAGATACTCCTCATTCCAAACCTAGCACTCTATCTACTGTTTCATCGAAGGGGAAATGACTGACCCAAGGTTATATGGATTGTAAGTAGTTGAAGAACCAAGATTGTATTCAGATCTTGCAACTCCAAATTCAATGAGCCTTCAACTTTATGTTTTCACTATTAATATCTTTATTACTTAATATTTAGCAGATAAGTTGCAATGGTTGCAGGTCATTTCCAAGGTATGATGATGCGGTGTAGGACAATGGAAAAGATTTTGTAGCTCTTTTTGACAGTATTGCTATATTTTAGTGACTTGCCTAATACAAAAGAAAAGAGGAAAGGGGCATGAACTATGTTCTTTGAGCTCTCACAACAATGGTACTCTCCTTTTGGTCATATGTACATGCATATATGCATGCATACATACATACATTCATACCTCACATAAATATTTTGTTGGTCAGTAGTTTCAGTTATGTATCCATTTTACATTTTCTTTGCAGACTGGCGTGGTTTTCCATTTCCTTCTCTAGGTCATTTTAGAGATGAGGAAACTGAGGCAAACAGTGTTAAGTAGCTTTCCCAGGGTCACACAGTTAGTAAATGTCTGAGGTGGGATTTAGAGTCATGAAGAGGAGTCCTCCTCCCTCCAGGTCTGGAACTCTATCCACTGTACCACCTAACTGCCTTGCACATACATACATACATACAAACACATACATACATATATACATACATACGTATATACATGCACATACATATACATATATAATATACCTACATACAAATATTTGCCACTGATTTCTTAAGAGAATCTTGGCCAGTGATTTCTTGCTAGCGAATTCTCTGCATTACCTTATATGTAAACTGAGAAAGTGAGATCAGATAATCTCTGAGGTCCCTTCCATATTTAGATCTACAAACCTTGTCATAAAGGAGACACCTTGACATATGATTTAATTATTTTAGTCTATTAAAAATAATTTTTAAGACCTTGGATCAGGTGCTTGAAACCAGATTATCCCATAGAAATATTCAAGTCAACAAAGTACCTACTAAATGTAACATACTCTCAAATGTAAGATACTTTGTTCTAGGTATACAAAAAAAAAAAATCCACAAGTTCCTGCCTTTAAGGAGATCATATTCTATTAGGAGGAAGTATAAACATATTACAAATGGATATACATAGGATGGGGCAGAGAAGAAAATCCTTTAGGAAAGTCCACTTGACGGTCTTTTTATTTTATGGAAATGCATTTTCTGCATAAAGAATAACAAATTCAGTTTCAGTTGGTAACCAAGTGTCACAAAGATAGAGACTTAGAACTATACAAAGGAAAAACTGAGTTTGAATCTTGCCTAAAACACTCGCTATATGAGCTTGGACAAGTCATTATCTTAGTTTCCTCAACTGTAAAATGGGGATAATAGCTCATATCTTCCAGAGAGGTTGTGGGGGATAAAATGAGATAATATCTGTAAAGCACATTGAAAATTTTAAAACATTATTGTTGCCGTTATTATTCAATTATTGGTTTTAATATGTTTTGAATAATAGGTAATATTTTTATTGTGCTTTAAAATTTGAAAAGTGCATTACAAATTATTTTTAAGAATAATGATGATAAACTTTAATGTATGTAAATAAATCTAGGTCCCAAGGAAACATTTGGAGTTTTCATTCTTTTTTTCCAAAATTATATCCTCATTTATTTTGTTTTCTTGCACCACAATCTGTGTCTTCTTTTAATTTGGAATTTATGAAGAAGTTCCAAGTTACATGTGGAATATACTCAGAGTTTACCATTGTCAACTGGGAAAAATTTTTTTTCATCAAGTTTTGGTGATAAGGGTCTGACATCCCATAAATGTAATTAGCTAACATATACATAGCAGATCAAGAGTTATTCCCTTATTGATACAGATAAAAATATGAAAAATAGTTTTCAAAAGAATTTTAAACTCAACCACCATATGACAAATTTTCTTAATCATTAATAAAAAAAATGCAAAACAAAAAACTAGAATTTCAAGTCAATCATAAAATTGGTACATTTGATAAAAGATGGGAATAATCAATGTTGGAGGGGGTGTGGAATTAAAACAACAACAACAACAGCAACAACAATACACTAATGCCCTGTTGGTAGAGTTATGAATCGATCAAAATATTCTGGAAAACAATTTGTAATTTTCTAAGACATTTTTCATTCCCTTTGAACCAGAGATCTTGTTGCTAGTTTACATACCACAAGGAGGTAAAGAACAGAAAATTCCTCATAAACAAATTACTAATAGCAACTCTTCTGGTAAAATGGAAACAAATTAGAAGCTCAGTAGTTGGGGAATTGCTAAACAAATTGTAACATACAAACATAACAGAATATTACTACATTACAAGAAACAGTGACCATGAATTATTTAGTAAAAGATAAGACATGTCAACTGATGCAAAGTGACAGAGGCAGAACCAGGGGGGAAAAAAATCCACACTGACTCTCATAATGCAAATAGAAAGACTGACAACAATAAAAAAGAAATTGAATGCAACATAATTATAATGACCAAAGTTGGCATGAAAAAGAGATGACCAAATGTGACATCCTTCCCTTCTTTACAGAAGTGAGATAGTATCTGTTGAACAGTGCATATGCCATCAGACTTCTCTGATGTGCTGATTAGTTTTGCTCAACTGCTTCCTACCCCTCTGCCATTTTTATTTCTTGTTAAAAGGAATTGATTTTGTTTATGGGAAAGAGGGTGTATTTGGAGATAAGGCTGATGTAAAAATTTAAAACAAATTCTGTTTACAAAAAAATGCAGAATTGATTTCTTGTAGTTGTCACATTGTTTAGTGTTTCTAACTTCTGTTGACAATCTGAAGGAATAAAACGTAGTTATATAACAAAATTTGTCATAACAAACTTCTCTTCCTTTTTACCACTTCCCCATTGTATGATAAAAGAATATCTCCAACTAAGGGCTTCTCACAGTCTACAACTGGCCTTAACTCATTCAATGCTCCAACCTAATTTTGGCTTATGAAAGAGCTGAAGTAACTCCTATTCCTTTTCACGCCAAAGAGTTTCCTTTTTTTTATCCATTAAGATAGGCATATGCACAGGCCATACACAGGCCACATGTAGATAGGCACATACATAAATATATGTACACATTCACATTTTCAACATGTCATTTTTATTTAATTGTTAAATATGAGATTCTTATCTTTCTGATTGTTATTTTAAGTATGAATGAGAGTGTTGCATTTTGGGAAGAATACTCTTAGCAGGTGCACATGACAACAGGGGGCATACCCAAAAAGCCAACAGATGGACAGGACAGTGGGAGAAGAACACCAGGTAATAAGCAGATGGACATGGTAGCAGAAGGGCAATGCCATGTAACCAGCAAGTGGCCAGATGAACAATAAAACTTTACCACTTGGCATAAAATGTGATGCATCAGCTGGAATTTGTACTATGGGGGGGGGGGGGACTATGAGGGACATTGCTGAAATTAGCAAGTGACATTTGTTTCAAAATCCAAAAATTCCTTTATGGGTAATATTATAAGTTCCCTTTTTTCATATTGTGATATCCTCTTTAAAGGTTCACAAAAATTTATGTAGTTAAAGAAAACTGGGTAAACTGCATAATGTTAAGCAAATTCCCATTAGGATTAAGTTACAATTATATAACCCTTAAAAGATGTATGAAACCCTACAAGGAAAGAGGTGTTTTTTTTTTTAAATATAGGAATATTTTTCTAGAAATGAGAATAGAGTAAAATAATAATGCCATGTTAACACATCTGTAAAAAAACCTTGATTTCACCTTCATTCATTCCAAAAGAAGAATAAATATCATTCATTCATATTAATTGGGGTAAAGGCCAATATGAATTAGAAAGATCAAAACTATTGAATGTTTTAAAGATATAACATTTTATTATTTTCATAAATACGTAGAAACATAAGCACTGAAATCTACTCTTAGATAGTAAAGATCGACCATACTGAAATATTATTAACTAGATTTTACATAATTAACTTTTACTATTCATGAAAAAATAGAGAATTTTCATAAGCAAAAGTGAATTTTAGCCTTGCTCATCTGCAAACTTTACCAAAGTGTCTGACCAAATCTTGTATTAGAATGAATTTTACTTGTCCTCCTTTGCCATGAGTCTCCTTCACTCAACTTGCACTTTCTCCTCCCAGACAAGAAAAGAAAACCTGTTCACAACCACGTATGAGTATTAACTTAGACATTTGGAAGCATCATCTTGACAACAGAAGAAAAAGTTTCATGAAGTGATACTATCTGTTCTACAGCAAGGAGAGCAGGAGAACGATGTAAAAGGCACAAATGTGTACACTCAAAGAGGTCAAATATCCTTTCCATTGTCTTTTTCTATATCACACTGCCATTTTGATGTATCTACAAGCCATCATAACTAATACTACATTATCCACTTCACAGACTTGTTACAAAGATCAAATGAGACAATATATGCTAAATACATTCTAATCATAAAGTGTTCTAATTCTGTCATTATTGCTATTAGCTTAGAACTTTAGTATTTAAAATGTGTAGTAGAAATTCCCAATATTTATTTAAAATGCTGAAATTCATAACCTGATGATTTAAAACATCTAAATCACTTATCTTTTTTAAAGACAAATTTAACAATGTAAAAAATATACATATCTTCCAGAAATTAATTTTACTTATAGACTTCAAAAAATTAAAATATGTTTCTCATTCTGCTAAGCACAAAAATAATCTTTGCTCAATTCAATTCCTTTCAATGCCCAACCATTATTAGAGAAAAATGCAACAAGCCTTACCCTCAAGTAGAATTTCATGGGAAACTAATATAGCTATTTTGAAATGTTTTTCTTTAGCTTGTTAATTTTGATTATCAAAATCTGAATTAAGTGAGCTTAGATCAGTAAACACATAGAATACTAGTAAAATTTTGAGATCATATTGGCACTAAGTTGACTATCAGAAAGAAGAATATACTGATATATTCCTATCTATAAA
Organism: Pseudochirops corinnae; assembly: GCA_028646515.1. NCBI lineage: Eukaryota > Metazoa > Chordata > Mammalia > Diprotodontia > Pseudocheiridae > Pseudochirops > Pseudochirops corinnae. Next base: position 2,179 of record JAQQSV010002703.1, on the reverse strand, counting down.
AGTACAGAAGTGACTACATCATAAATATTAATAAAACAAGCTATAACTTGACCAACAAGAGAATCTTGGGGAATATCAGTGGCCCATGGTCTATACTTTGTAGAACACAGATATAAACAAGTCACAGTGAATCAGTTATAATATTTATGGGTCTCAGATATCATTTAATTCAGTCATAGCTTTACAGAGGAAGCCTTAGGAAAATTCTCAAAAGAAACTTGACAAAAGTTACACTAAAATATTCTTTTCCATTCACAGTCAAATATAGAAAACCATAAAAGTAAGATTTATTTTTAATATTTTAATCCTTGGTGAAAATTTAGAATTATCCAACTTATGGTGACAAATTAAGTAGTTTTCTTGTATTAAAAATTTGTCACCCTATCTCGGTCTCTTCTCACTCCTAGACTACTTGAGGGAGACAGATAAATTATACAGAAACATAATTTGTGAAACAGACAAAGTTATATCTACAACCTGGGAGTGGGATGGAGGTAGCTTAATAATTCCAAAAATCATTTCCATTATATTTCTTATATTAAACTATCCATAATTTTCCAGCAATGAAATATATACTTTAGCTAATTTAAATTGGATTTGTACTATTTTGCACTATATTATATCTGTGCTATTCTTTATTTTTGAGGGTTAAGAATGAATTTTATTGGGTTTGCTTCTGATTACATAGTTAAATAGTAGGTAGTGAACCTCTATGTTATTGTCTCTAATTAGAAACCAGACATTAATTCAGATATTAAGGATCCAATTTGCATTTCTCTCAAACATTTTATTAGAAACAGATTAGAACAGTGCCACCAATATAACACATCCCCTGCTCCTGACCTTTACTTTCTGATACACCATATTAGCCTTTTACTCATGTAACTTGGATTGGCATGACTGTCCCTGAAAACTAGACATATAAGGATACTCTGAAATCCCAAATGATTTTTCCCTATAAGCTATCAATTTTGGTGCAAGCAAATCTTTATTATGACTAATTATTAGAGGAAAATGCAACAAGCCTTACCCTCAAGTAGGATTTCATGGGAAACTGACATAGCTATTTTGAGAAGTTAACCTAATTAATTCATTTAGGTTACCAGTGACTGTATAAAAACATTTGTTTTTTTCAATTATTTCAGAAAAAAATATTAACCTCACCCTAAAAAAATTTAGTCAATATGAATGTTAGAAATCACAAGGTATCAAATGCATCTAGTCAATTGAATTGCCCCCATGGTAAATTATGATGTTAACATTTAATAATAGCAAAGCTAATGATAACTTTTAAAAACTACCTATATAATACAAATATATTACAATTTGTAGTATATTCTCTCATGTATCATTTTCCACTTTTGTGTTTATTCATTGCCTTTTAATTTGTGCATTTCCTTTCCTTTTATATTACTTATATTGAGGTAAGGGCTCTTTTTCTTCACCTCACATTATTCTGTAAAAATCATTGGCAAATTTCTTTATATTCCTCATATCTACTTCTTTTAGTCAAACTAGTATCCTATTATATTGATATTCAAGTTTATATTTCTTATTTTGCGGTAGTAAAATTGTTTCTGTATTTTTAAATATTACAAGATGATTTAGCTAAATACTTTTGAAAATATAATTTTTAACTAATTTAATATTGTTAGAGTGTATTCTCAAAAATCACATTTTTGGGCTAAAGGTCATCGTAACTATAATATTCCTAGTGGTGTACTGCAGTTACTTTTCCAAAGATTCTACTAATTTGCAAATTCACTTGCAAATAGGAGTTCACATTCTTTTCTACAAACCAAATGATGTTGAAATTCCTCCCTAGTCTCTCACTCCCTCACTCCCTATCTCCTTCCCTTCTCTTCTTCCCTTTTCTTCTTTCTTTCCTTCTTCCCTTCTCTTCCTTCCTTCCTTCCTTCCTTTCTTCCTTCCTTCCTTCCTTCCTTCCTTCCTTCCTTTCTTCCTTCCTTCCTTCCTTCCCTCCCTCCTTCCTTCCCTCCTTCCTTCCCTCCTTCCTTCCTTCCTTCCTTCTTTCCTTCCTTCCTTCCTTCCTTCCTTCCTTCCTTCCTTCCTTCCTTCCTCCCTTCTTTCTTTTCAGTTTGACTGTTGGTTATAGGTACTTAAGGGTGATTTTTAGTAATTGTTTTAAATTTGTATTTCCTTTATATTGGAATTTTGA
>JAQQSV010002702.1:0-23151 GCA_028646515.1 Pseudochirops corinnae | reverse complement strand
ATATATATATATATTCATACTTCTCTTTATACAGACTCAAATATGAATTAAATAAAGGTAATGTTTCTGTTTCAAGTCCCTTTTTGACTTAGGGTTAGAAAATCTTTGTACCTCCTTGCTTAATGACTCTTTGACAAACTGTAAATATTCACCATCATTTTAGAGTCTTCCTTTCTAAAGAAACAAAAAAAACTCCAACAAAAACCACCAAGTTCTATCTGGATGTACCCCCAATCCTTTGTTTCAAATTTCTGCCTTAAAAGGTTTTAAAGTTTTTGCATATATCAACAAGGACACACTATGTTCAAAGCACTGTTTTAGGTCTTGGAAATGCAAAGTTGAAAAAGCAAACATTAACTGCCCTCAAGAAGGTGTACTGGACACTGTGTTGGACTTGGAGTAAGGAAGATAGAGATTGAAACCTGAATTCTTACTCTTATTAGCTATGACAATGAGCAAGTAGCTTAACCTATCTGACCTTCAATTTCCTCATCTGTAAAATAGACATCACAATAGTATCTATCTACATCAAAGGTGTTGTGTGAGGATCAAATGAGAGAATGCATGTTAAGTGCTTTGCAAATCTTAAGGCACTAAAAATAAGCCTAAATGAAAATAAAAATATTTGCTATTATTAGTATTATAATCCTCAATGTCACCTCAATGCTACTAGATGGTTCCTATTTGTTGACCATCTGCAAGTGCCAGGAGCTCCATAACACAACCCTCCCCCCAAAAAACAACAACTTGAGGTACCTAAGTATTTAATATCACCACAAGCAAAACACCTACTCATTCTCACAAGAGCAATTCACACTTAGACCTCCTGAAGCGGGTTGTATTTTGTATGCAAATGGTTTGGGTAGTTAGTTTGGCTCTGTAACATATCTCATCTGGAAAAAATTATTAGCCAGAATTTAGGATTAAGAACTACCCTCCCATTTAAAGTTAACTAGTTATGAATGTTGAATTCTCAATACATTAATTCTGATAACTGTGTTTATTACTTATTAATACAGATAAAATCCCTTTATCTTAAACCCCAGAGGATATTCAAGTTGTTTTGTAGTGATGGAATTTTGTTCAGTGAACATGTTGCTAGAAATCATAATCCCAGCCCACAGGACCTGAAAAGGAAATGGAGCATATACCTAGATACTCTGCAGTGATTCATGAGTGCTTTGAACCCACCTGGGGAAAGAGGTATGACATACACCCCACTGTCATTTCTTCTCTGGAGAAGAGAGTAAGGCTGAAGACTTTGGGCAGCTCTGCCTCACTCAAATCCAATTCACGGTAAGTCAAGAGATCATCCTCCTGATGTCATCAGTCATCTTCAAAAAATGAAGGATGAACAAGATTTGAAGCACCCTAAGGTGGCTCAGTGAATAGAGCACTAGGGTTGAAATCATCTTCATGAATTCAAATCTGACCTCAGACACTTACTAGCTGTGTGACCCTGGGTAAGTCACTTTAACCCTTTTTGTCTCAGTTTCATCAGCTGTAAAATGAGCTAGAAAGGAAATGGCAAACCATTCCAGTATCTTTGCCAAGAAAATCCCCAAATGGGGTCAAGAAGAGTCAGACACAACTGAAAATGACCGAACAACAGTAATAACCACAGAGCTCAGAGCTAGAATGGCCCTTAGAAATCTACTAATCCAAAGCAACAAGCCAGTGATTTAGGAACTCATTTTGAGTCTTTTTTTTGACATTATTTTCCTTTGGTGGTGATTTGGGACTTATAAATTTTGGGGGTGGGGTGGGGCTAGTGGCTTTGATGGCTAATTGATGCTTGATAGTAGAACTATAGATGCATAGATAGTTTAGCTTACCCTCTGCTCTTATTTCTTCTTCTTATTTATAATATTTATAATGTAAATAGCACTCAATTAACTTCTTTCTTGTAGAGAGTGACTGTGACATGGACAGGGAACAGAGAAAAATCATGCTATTCAGAACTAGTCATTATATAGCATTTGTTATAACTAATCCATAAAAGCTGTTTGTAGGATCCATCTGCTAGAATAGGAAAATAACTTTTCACTATGGAATGCGTCTCCACAACCCACAATTTCAACAACCTCAACAACAATAATAATTAGTCTTTATATAGTGCTTTTAGGTTTGCAAAGTATTATGCACATTTATCTTGTTTGATCCTCACAACAACCCTACAAGGTAAGTGCCACTATTATGCTAATTTTTACAGATGAGAGACCTGAGACTGAGAGGCTTAAATTAAGTGACTTATCCAGGATTACACAGTTCGTAAGGGTTGGAGGCCAGATCCAAACTCAAGTCTAACCTAATTTTAGAATATTATCCAACACGTGCTATCCATTGAACCACTTAGCTGTCCCTAATAGAGAGTCATTGTATTAGGATTTTACTTTGACTATAAGAGAAACTGCTTTCCTATAAGGTTTTATGAAAGAAATTTTTATTCAGGTACTGCTCTCTTCTTCCTCCCCCCAACCCCATTCTTTCAAGTGCAAAAAGAAGTCCTTTTCTTCCTTGGTAAAGTTTGCTATTACCTTCTACCCAGGGCTAGTCCAAGGCAATGCTTTGTTGATGTCTACACTCTTCATTGGTTCTTGCCCTGTCTCCATCAGCTATCTTTCAACCTAGGCATACCCTCCTGACCTGGTATCTTTGACCTAGTCCCCCTGGCCTGGTTTCTTTGTCTTTTCTTCCCTTCCCACTCAGGGCCTTGTTGGTATGCTAAATCTTACCCCAACCTTCCACTCCCAACATGGAAAATGACCTGCCCTATTTCAGCTCTGAGTATCATGTCCCAGCATGTATCTCCCAGTACCTTTTCTATCTCCTAATCTCACCCCCATCCTCCCATCATTCTCATTGCATCTCTGATCACTACTACATGACGTATAAACTAATCCAATCTATAATCTAGATTCCTTGAAATAGCTGACTACTTGCAACCCCTAGAGGAAGTACCAATTTAATTCCCTTCCCACTGAATCCATCTATTACCCTACAGTCCTGGCAAAAATGTCCCCGGTAAATCTTCCAGACACAGCATAAGATGTTACCTATATTTTCTCCTGCATCTGTAGCCCAAGTGCCCTATTATCTCTATTAAACTGACGCCAAGAGGGCCACTAGCTAATTGGATAAACTAATTTGTGGCAAGAGCATCCTAATTGTGGCTTTCTCAGGACAGTATCTCTCATTCTCACTTTATAATCTAATGCTATTAATGTTGTTCAGTTGTTTGTTTTTTTTTAGTCATGTCCAACTCTTTGTGACCTCATTTGGGGTTTTCTTGGTAGAGATACTGGCATGGTTTGCCACTTCTCCGGCTCCTTTTAAGGATAAGGAAACTGAGGCAGACAGGATTTAGTGACTTGCCCAGAGTCACACAGCTAGTGAGTGTCTGAGTCCAAATTTGAACTCAGGAAAATGAGTGTTCCTGGTTCCTGCCCTGGTGTTTTATCCACTGTACCACCTGGCTTGCCCAATGCTGTTAAGAGCTTACATATATATATATAATATATATATATATATATATGTATATGTACATATATATGTATGTATGTAAATATGTATATGTATATGGTGCTTTATGATTACAAGGTACTTTAAATGTATTATCTCTGCTGATCTTTGGGGAAACCCTATGAAAAGAAGTGGGTAGTTTGTAAAATATTATTGTTTCCATTTTTCAGAAGAGAAATCCGAGATTTAAACTTGCTCAAGGTCACATAATTATAAAGGATAGGAGTGGATTCCAAACCCAGGCCCTCTGAATTCACATGTAGTGTTCTTTCCACAACAGCACATTACTTCTGAATTATTACTGACTCTGGGAATTTGTATTTAATTCAATTAATTAAGTATCTATTAAGTGCCTATTGTGAACAAAGCACTATGCTAGATATCTGGGAATGTAAAACCTAGGAAAATAGCCCTGGCCCTTTAGAAGCATACATTTTATTGGATTATGGGTAAGGAACAGAAGATAATTTTGGGACAGGCTACATACTCCTCAATCATATTGCATGGGCAGCTATATTCTCTGTATAAGTATGCTGTTTCTGCATGTACAACTGTGCCTATATGGGCCTGCATCTGTTAGAGGGAGGATGCAGGAGGGTTGGAACATTTCTGATCTCTTATAAGTTTTGTTTTCTGAACTCAGTTTGGAAGTTTCATGGCCTTGATCTTAAAGACCAAGTTTGCCTTTTTCTTTGAAGGACAGTTTGGGCCCAGTAGTTTCCCCCCTTTCCTCCAGCTGTCAGCAAACTTTCTTTACTGAAAGCTTTTGAACAAATGACAAATCCATCTTTATGAGATTACTGAGTATGAACATATTCTGTGTATTTATTAGGATTTTATATGTTCCTGTGGGATTCCCCCCAGAACGATATTAGCCTATAGCACCAGATGTAGCATTTAGAGAATTCCAGCCACGGTAATTAGACAATTTATACTGTAAAGTTGGATTAATAATGGCAACATGCTGCCTGGGTCTGAGAGCCACAATTGCTAGGCTTTTCTTCTCAAGAAGTCCATCAGATGATAAGCTTGCAAGAAGAAAGACGTAGCGGTTTCACCTCTGAAAGATGTCAGCACCTCCCTAAAAAAAGAAGAGCACTTTGGAGCTTTGTTTCATCTTCGTGCCCAGTGTTGATTATCAAAACAGTAGTTGTATTCTGGGCCTTTAGCTGCATAGTACCAGCACATTACTGGGTAAGGAACAAGAGGAATTCTAAGGGGACAGCAGTGGTTTTGCTGGAGAAGGATTGTGTGTGGGTTCTGAAAACAGTCAACTTCCCTCATTTCCCTCCTCTTCATGCTGCAGCTGTCCCCTCCTCGCCAACTAATGCTTCTGTAGAGATACAAACATCCCCCAAATTTTCTCTAACAACACCTTTACCTAGTGGTACTAGAAAATAACAGCACTGTAGTATGGGAAGAATACTGGATTTAGGAAGTCAGAGGACCTGGTTTGGAACCTTCCTCTGCGGCTTATTTATAGCTAAGTGACCTTGGGCAAGTTACCTAACCTCACTGGGTAACACATTTTGATTGAACTAGATGATCCCTAAAGTTCTATGGAATTCTATATCTGTGATACTTATTTTCTTCTTTTATAAATTAATTTATTTTTAGTTTTTAACCCTCACTTCCATAATTTTGAAAATTTTCTCCACCTTCCTCCCCTTGCCCCTGTCCAAGGTGGTATACAATCCTATATAGGCTTTACATAGGCATTCTTATTAAACATATTTTCACATTAGTCATATAGAAGGATTAGAACAAATGGGAGGAGCCATGAGAAAGAAAAAACAAAAGAAAACAAAATAAAGAAAGAGAGCAAAGAGTGTGTTTCAATTTGCATTCAAACTCCATAGCTCTTTCTCTGAATATGGATGGCATTTTTTTTCCATCATGAGTCTTTTGGAGTTGTTTTAGGTCCTTGCATTGCTGAAAAGAACTAATTCTGTCAAAGTCTGTCACCACACAATGTGACTGTTACTGTGTACATGGTTCTCCTGGTCCTGCTCATTTCACTGAGCATCCGTTTATATATGTCTTTCCCGGTTTTTCTGAAGTCCACCTGTTCATCATTTCTTATAGCACAATAGTGTTCCATTAAATTCATTTACCACAACTTGTTCAGCCATTCTCCAGCTGATGGACATCCCCTCAATTTCCAGTTCTTGACCATCACAAAATTATAATACTTATTTTCTAGATAACTGGTTCTGTCACTTAGAGGATAAACCTTTTTTTTTTTAAACTTGTTATTTTTTTTTATGAAAAATCTTTCCAAAATATATCACACATTCTCAATCTTTTCTTTTAGGCAAAGAATACTTATTTTCTTGTTATCTTCCTCATTAGACTATGAGCACCCAGAGTACAGGGATTGTATTTTGCTCTTTTTGTATCTCCAGCACTTACCACTGTGCCGGGAACATGGTAGCTTTTAATAAATATTTATTGGCTTTCTCACAGGAAGCACTTAAATGTTTATGGAATGGAATGGAATGACCTCCGAGGTCTCTACCAACTCATTGGTTCTTCAACTGATGTTGTTACTGTTGTTCAGTCATTTCAGTTGTGTCTGACTGTAGCACCAATTCAATGTTCACAGCCCAAAGGTGACTATAATTATGCTGGCATAGTTTTGGGTAACAGAATATAACAGACTTTCCATATAGAAGACAGAAGCAAAACATTTATTCAGACACCAGAAAGTCAAATCCCGACAGCAGAAAACTGAAGTCATCCTAGCAACAAAGAAGTTAATATACCATAATACAGCAGGAAACCACACCATATCTAGCTGTCTCCTTGCCTGCATCCTCCCTTCCCTGTAGCTCTAATTGCTCTGACTCCCAGCTTCCTGATCCATCCATTCAGCAAACTCCTCCCACCACAGGCTCCATGTGATTACATTTGGTCTATTAGGGGGCAGGGAAGATCTTCAAATTCCCATTACCATTATATCAATTCTTTGTGACCCCATTTGGGGTTTTCCTGGCAAAGATACTAGAGTTTGCCATTTCCTTTTCCAGTTCATTTTATACAGATGATAAATCTGAGGCAAACAGGGTTAAATGACTTGCCCAGGGTCACACATATGTAGATGTACCCTAAAAGCTAAAAGCATTACATAAGTATAAGGTCCTACTTTGAGAAAAGGCCCTCAGATGTTTTAAGGCTACATGGAAGGTGAGAGAAGAGGGTGCTGCTTTGGCCCAGAGGCTCTGGTGATATATTATATTTGCCACGCTCTACAGCCTACACAAGCAACAGACATAAAATAAAGTGGCAAAGATAAAGATGATATTTGCCATAGAGAATGACTTTTTTTTAAAACTCCCAACAACAACCCAACAAACAACCTTTATTATAGCTACAGAAGGCACAACAGTGTCTGTAATGAAATATTGGCTGTCTTCTCAGCTTGGAAATCTGGTATATTCTAAGATTTTAGGGGATGCCAAGTGTTTAGACAACATGCCTGCTTGGCACCCATCATGTTCCTGGAAGGGATTTGTATCTTGAGATGTGGACTTGCCAGTCGCAGCTCCAGATTCAAACAGTGGTACTTCCCTATGTGATTCCATCCAACTGGTGAGCCAATTCTGGGCTCCATATTCATTCCCTGAGGAAATGCCCAGGAGATTACCACTCTTAGGTAATAGACAGAATTTCTTAATTAAATTTTTTCCATGAATAAATCTATCTTCTCTCCCTCACACCATGCTCAGTGAAAAAACAGAAAAACAAAGCATTTGTTACAAATATGCATAGTCAGGCAAATTTCTGTATTGGCCATGTCTGTAGTTCATATGCATACACATGCATATATACATATATATGTATACATATATCTATACATTCATACACACAGGTAGATACACATATATCTACACACATACATATACAGTACATATATTTATACTATATACAAACATGTACAAGTAGATATGTGTGTATATATGTTCGTACATATGTATATGTGTCATTCTGTACCCCGAGTTCATCTCATCTTTTTCAGGAGGGCATAGTATGTTTCATTGTGGTTCTTCTGGAATCCTGGTTAGTCATTTCATCAATCAGAATTCTCAGATTCAAAGTTCTATGTCTTCACAATGTTGACATTATTTTATAAATTTTTCTCCTGGTTCTGGTCACTTCATTTTGCATTAATTTATATAAGAAAAGATAATTCACTGAAGCAGGTAGATCACTTGAGATTAGGAAGCTAACTTTCCTTGGGTCCTTTCCTTGCTCTTAGGATAACGGTCCTGGAGAGACATACAAATCCAACCCCAAGAAAACTGTAGATATGTAAAGCAATGTTGATTCTTCAGTTTTGAAGAGGTCTAATGACATCATGAGGTTGATGTCATGACTTTGCATGTGAATTGGATTTAAATGAGACAATACCCCTGGTGGAAAAAAGACAGCACATATATGGGACACTCAGACTTTTCTGTAAGGATTTTCTTTTTCTCAGTAAACAGGGTGAGAGGGCTAAGTGAAACAAAAATAATTTTACAGTGAGTAATTTGAGTCAGAAAATTTCTTTGCCCATAATCTTTTACACAGGTTTTTTTTTTTAAACTTTATCTCATATTAATGGAGGAGGGATTTTTATGCCTCCTCTGGTTCAAGAAAGTTGCTAGGAATTCAGGTACCCTATAGGTGGCAGCTAAGGCAGAGGGACTGTGACTCCAGTGGCCAGCCTGGTAGGAAGTAAAAAAAAAAACAACCTTATGGAGGTTAATCTGAAACTTGGCTATGAATGCTATCCCCTTTTCCTCTTGAGGAAATCATACACACACACACACACACACACACACACACACAATGTATATGGATGTATACGGATAGAAACATTGGTGAATATGAATACTTACTGTCTCATTCTGCATAAAACAGCCATTTATGAAATGTTGATTGAATTGAATGTCTAACCTAACTGAGAAGAGTAAGGGAGGGGTACATTTAAGGAGCTATTCTTTTCTCCCAGAGAAGCAAAGAGAGTTGTGGATTGGGTACTGCACTTGGTGTTATGAAGACATAGGTTCTTTCTGTACTTCAGACATAAAGTATCTTTAGATCTAAACTAGATATGTTAGATACTTTCCAACTTTGTGACTTTCGGCTAGTCTTTTAATGGCTCTGTGCCTCAGTTTCCTCTTCTGTAAAATGAAGGGATTGGCCACTAGGATCAGTTATTCAATCAATAAGTATTTATTTATGAAATGCTTTCTCTGTCTGAGGCACTGTGCTAGGTGTTGGGGATACAAAGAGAGGCAAACGTTATGTTGCGGCTGCCCTCAAAGGTATGATATTCTAATAGGAGAGATAGTATGCAAATAACTATGGATATACAAAATATATACAAGTATAAATAGGAGATAAATAGCTTGTCTTTTCTGACTCTAATCTCTGAACCTATGAATGTTCTCAGCTCATCCAAATATCAGATCTGCTTTAAAGTCTAGCTTAAGACCAATCTTCCAAAGGAAGGAACAGCTAACTTGACAGTCTAAGTAAGCCTTGAGGGCAGTTATGAATTATCACTTGTAATATCTGTCACAAATCCTCTTATAATACCTTGCACATTATTCAGCCATGTCCAACTCTTCATGACCTCATTTGGGGTTTCCTTGGCAAAGATACTGGAGTGGTTTGCCATTTTCTTTTCTAGATCATTTTATAGATAAGAAAACTGAGGCAGACAGGGTTAAGTGACTTGCCCATGATCACACAGATTTGATCTCATGAAGATGAGTGCTCCTGACTTCAGTCCTGGCACTCTATCCACTGAACTCCTTAGCAGCCTGTGCATAGTAGGTGCTTAAAAATGGTTCTCAAATAACTTAATGAATAAAAGAATAAATTAAAAAGTTCAGCATAAGAGAGGATATCTAGGAGTGGAAGAATCACTTTAAAAAATAGCATCGTAAGTAGAAATTACAAACTGAACAGCTTTCATCATTGACTGGGACAATGATGGAAAGAACAATGTGATCTTGTATGAATAACTTAATTTTTCTGAGACTGTTTCCTGATATTTAAATATTCCTGGTAATTTAAATATTCCCAACATACAAGGGATTGGACTAAGTCAATTCTAGTCATAAAGTTCTATGATTCTACATCTGCAAGAAAGCAATAGGACCTGTCAAATTGTTTCTACTTTTTTTGACAAATATCCTAGAAGTTTTGCTTTACTGGCATGGCATCATGAGAGTTTTTCTGGCTTGTGCTGGTCATATAATCCTGCCAACACCCAGACCTTATAAGTGAAAATACCCAGAATCATCCCTCTATATACTTGAGAAAAGGTGGAGCTCTTGAACATCATATTCGCTCAGCACATTGCTATGACATAATCTGAGTGAATGGGATTAGGAATTAGATTTGTTTTCTATGTAACTATAGATGGTAAATGAGGAGATATGATTAAATGTCCTTTGAGTTCTCTCATGATTTTTAGTTTCTATGATTATGTGGTTCAAAGTGTGAAAGTTACAGGGAGAAGATTTTTGGCCAGTAAAATAAATTGCTTACAACTAAACCATTTTCACAATGCAATCAGACTTTGTGATGGTGTATTGAGTTTCCTGTTACTGAAACTATTCAAGTAGAAATTGGGTGAACATGTGTGATTGTTGCTGTCAGTATTTCTATTAGATTAGGCTAGATGACTTCAAAGGTCTCTTCCCATTCCGTCATCTATCATAATGATTTAGTGTCCCTTCCCTTCCTGCCCCTATTGGCTCTACAGTAGTTCCCCTCTTAATTAATCTGTGGCTAAGGGTGTGGGAATTGTAGTTAGAAAGACCTAAGTTCAAATCCTACCTCATTCATTTACTAACTGTATGACCCTAGGCAAGTTCCTTAACTCTTTGTCTCAGTGTCCTCATCTGTAACATGGGGATAGGAATAGCATCTACCTCATGGTTGTTGGGAGGATGAAAGGAGCTGACATATATTAAGTACGTCGTAAATCTTAAAGTGCTTTCTGTTATTATCATTATGCTAACTATTAATTATTGGAAACACCCATTTCCTGAGCTCAAGGAGTTTCTTAGTAGGAGACAGAAATCATAGGATCATAGATTTAGAAGTGAAAGAGACTGTATAGGTCATTAACTTCAACCTCTTCATTTTACCAACGAGAAATCCAAGACCTTGAGAAGTTGTCACAGTCCCAAAGATAAGTAAGAAGCAGAAATGTGACTTTTGGCAGCAGTGGGGGAAGGGGAGAGGAGGGAAGGCATTTGGGGTTAAGTCACTTGCCCAGGATCACACAGCTAGTAAGTGTCAAGTGTCTGAGGCTGGATTTGAACTCAGGTCTTCCTGACTTCAGGAATGGTGCTCTATCCACTACACCACCTACCTTGTAATGGAGTGTGTCAAGAAATTTGGTATAACAGAACTCTGATGGTTTCTCTTCCTGTCTCCCAGATATTTTATCCATTTTTGTGATTAAAAAAATTTATTTTATTTTTCAAATTTACAACAATCTATTATGATGGTTTCAAATTCTGATTTCACCACTTACTAGGTTGTGACCTCAGTTTCCTTAGCCACAAAACAGAAACAACAGTACCTGTGGTACCAAGGTCACAGGGTTGTTGTGGGACTTAAAGTTATAAAGCACTTTGTCAACTATAAAGTAGGATGTGAATGCCAGGTATTACTTTTGGCCCTGGCCTTTGATTTTATCTGTGTAGGAAATCCCTGGTTCAGTAATTCCGTAAATTCAGATCGGCAGGTGGTCTACAACTTATTGCCTTCAGGAGATGTCTGTGACATTGACAGGTTAAGAGGTGACCATGTTTATCCAGTTAGTTTGAAAAGAAGGATTTGAATCCAAGATCTTCTGAATCTGAGGTCTGCTCCTTATCCACTTTGCTATGCTTACTGCCCTGCTATTATTACTACCATTGCATCCAGGAATGCTCTTCTCATACATTAAAGGCAAAATAAGGATTATAAGCAGATTATAAACAGAGCAGATGTTGGTGCTGCCAGCTAATGTGGTCAATTTAAAATGCTACTGTAACTACATTAATGCCAAGGAACAGGAAACAAAGTGGATTAAAAAGAATGGTTTTGTTTAATTTCATTTTGCTTTGTTTCTAGAGGAGTCCAGTCTAATTCGAATAGAGAACTTCTCCCACCTTTCAGTTGGCAGTTATTAGATGAAGAAGGGCTTCTCAGGCTCAGAAATGAGTTGCTATAACTGAGTATGAGGATATAAACTACAATTATAGTTCCAAAGTAATTCTTGAAATAAGCCCTGGGATTTTTTTTAAAGAAGTGGAATAAATCTCCCCATGCTCAGCAAACACATGCTGCTGCCCTTAATGGGATCTTTGAATCAGCATTTTCCTCTATGGCCTGAGTAGTTCTCTGGAGCAAAAATGCTGGTCAGGATCTGATAAAAAGAAAAAAACCCTACATTTCTTTGATGTATAATTTTTTTTAAAGAAAAACTTAATCTTAATTTGTAAAACTAATTTGCTATTTAGCATTTTCCCCCTCTCCATTGGTTACTTAAAGGGCAAAGCAAACATTTCTAAGATCCACTAAAGGCCATGTAGAAACTCTCAAAAGGCACAGAGTGGGTATTTTCTGAAAGAAATGTATTCTGATGCCCACGTCGGTTACATTGGGCCAGTAATGTGGAGGTAGCATGGTACAGCAAAATCATTCATTCAAGTTACATCTCTGAAGACCAGCTAGGTGGTGTAGTGGATAGAGCACCATTCCTGAAGTCAGGAAGACCTGAGTTCAAATCCAGCCTCAGACACTTGACACTTACTAGCTGTGTGATCCTGGGCAAGTGACTTAACCCCAAATGCCTTCCCTCCTCTCCCCTTCCCCCACTGCTGCCAAAAGTCACATTTCTGCTTCTTACTTATCTTTGGGACTGTGACAACTTCTCAAGGTCTTGGATTTCTCGTTGGTAAAATGAAGAGGTTGAAGTTAATGACCTATACAGTCTCTTTCACTTCTAAATCTATGATCCTATGATTTCTGTCTCCTACTAAGAAACTCCTTGAGCTCAGGAAATGGGTGTTTCCAATAATTAATAGTTAGCATAATGATAATAACAGAAAGCACTTTAAGATTTACGACGTACTTAATATATGTCAGCTCCTTTCATCCTCCCAACAACCATGAGGTAGGTGCTATTCCTATCCCCATGTTACAGATGAGGACACTGAGACAAAGAGTTAAGGAACTTGCCTAGGGTCATACAGTTAGTAAATGAATGAGGTAGGATTTGAACTTAGGTCTTTCTAACTACAATTCCCACACCCTTAGCCACAGATTAATTAAGAGGGGAACTACTGTAGAGCCAATAGGGGCAGGAAGGGAAGGGACACTAAATCATTATGATAGATGACGGAATGGGAAGAGACCTTTGAAGTCATCTAGCCTAATCTAATAGAAATACTGACAGCAACAATCACACATGTTCACCCAATTTCTACTTGAATAGTTTCAGTAACAGGAAACTCAATACACCATCACAAAGTCTGATTGCATTGTGAAAATGGTTTAGTTGTAAGCAATTTATTTTACTGGCCAAAAATCTTCTCCCTGTAACTTTCACACTTTGAACCACATAATCATAGAAACTAAAAATCATGAGAGAACTCAAAGGACATTTAATCATATCTCCTCATTTACCATCTATAGTTACATAGAAAACAAATCTAATTCCTAATCCCATTCACTCAGATTATGTCATAGCAATGTGCTGAGCGAATATGATGTTCAAGAGCTCCACCTTTTCTCAAGTATATAGAGGGATGATTCTGGGTATTTTCACTTATAAGGTCTGGGTGTTGGCAGGATTATATGACCAGCACAAGCCAGAAAAACTCTCATGATGCCATGCCAGTAAAGCAAAACTTCTAGGATATTTGTCAAAAAAAGTAGAAACAATTTGACAGGTCCTATTGCTTTCTTGCAGATGTAGAATCATAGAACTTTATGACTAGAATTGACTTAGTCCAATCCCTTGTATGTTGGGAATATTTAAATTACCAGGAATATTTAAATATCAGGAAACAGTCTCAGAAAAATTAAGTTATTCATACAAGATCACATTGTTCTTTCCATCATTGTCCCAGTCAATGATGAAAGCTGTTCAGTTTGTAATTTCTACTTACGATGCTATTTTTTAAAGTGATTCTTCCACTCCTAGATATCCTCTCTTATGCTGAACTTTTTAATTTATTCTTTTATTCATTAAGTTATTTGAGAACCATTTTTAAGCACCTACTATGCACAGGCTGCTAAGGAGTTCAGTGGATAGAGTGCCAGGACTGAAGTCAGGAGCACTCATCTTCATGAGATCAAATCTGTGTGATCATGGGCAAGTCACTTAACCCTGTCTGCCTCAGTTTTCTTATCTATAAAATGATCTAGAAAAGAAAATGGCAAACCACTCCAGTATCTTTGCCAAGGAAACCCCAAATGAGGTCATGAAGAGTTGGACATGGCTGAATAATGTGCAAGGTATTATAAGAGGATTTGTGACAGATATTACAAGTGATAATTCATAACTGCCCTCAAGGCTTACTTAGACTGTCAAGTTAGCTGTTCCTTCCTTTGGAAGATTGGTCTTAAGCTAGACTTTAAAGCAGATCTGATATTTGGATGAGCTGAGAACATTCATAGGTTCAGAGATTAGAGTCAGAAAAGACAAGCTATTTATCTCCTATTTATACTTGTATATATTTTGTATATCCATAGTTATTTGCATACTATCTCTCCTATTAGAATATCATACCTTTGAGGGCAGCCGCAACATAACGTTTGCCTCTCTTTGTATCCCCAACACCTAGCACAGTGCCTCAGACAGAGAAAGCATTTCATAAATAAATACTTATTGATTGAATAACTGATCCTAGTGGCCAATCCCTTCATTTTACAGAAGAGGAAACTGAGGCACAGAGCCATTAAAAGACTAGCCGAAAGTCACAAAGTTGGAAAGTATCTAACATATCTAGTTTAGATCTAAAGATACTTTATGTCTGAAGTACAGAAAGAACCTATGTCTTCATAACACCAAGTGCAGTACCCAATCCACAACTCTCTTTGCTTCTCTGGGAGAAAAGAATAGCTCCTTAAATGTACCCCTCCCTTACTCTTCTCAGTTAGGTTAGACATTCAATTCAATCAACATTTCATAAATGGCTGTTTTATGCAGAATGAGACAGTAAGTATTCATATTCACCAATGTTTCTATCCGTATACATCCATATACATTGTGTGTGTGTGTGTGTGTGTGTGTGTGTGTGTATGATTTCCTCAAGAGGAAAAGGGGATAGCATTCATAGCCAAGTTTCAGATTAACCTCCATAAGGTTGTTTTTTTTTTTACTTCCTACCAGGCTGGCCACTGGAGTCACAGTCCCTCTGCCTTAGCTGCCACCTATAGGGTACCTGAATTCCTAGCAACTTTCTTGAACCAGAGGAGGCATAAAAATCCCTCCTCCATTAATATGAGATAAAGTTTAAAAAAAAAAACCTGTGTAAAAGATTATGGGCAAAGAAATTTTCTGACTCAAATTACTCACTGTAAAATTATTTTTGTTTCACTTAGCCCTCTCACCCTGTTTACTGAGAAAAAGAAAATCCTTACAGAAAAGTCTGAGTGTCCCATATATGTGCTGTCTTTTTTCCACCAGGGGTATTGTCTCATTTAAATCCAATTCACATGCAAAGTCATGACATCAACCTCATGATGTCATTAGACCTCTTCAAAACTGAAGAATCAACATTGCTTTACATATCTACAGTTTTCTTGGGGTTGGATTTGTATGTCTCTCCAGGACCGTTATCCTAAGAGCAAGGAAAGGACCCAAGGAAAGTTAGCTTCCTAATCTCAAGTGATCTACCTGCTTCAGTGAATTATCTTTTCTTATATAAATTAATGCAAAATGAAGTGACCAGAACCAGGAGAAAAATTTATAAAATAATGTCAACATTGTGAAGACATAGAACTTTGAATCTGAGAATTCTGATTGATGAAATGACTAACCAGGATTCCAGAAGAACCACAATGAAACATACTATGCCCTCCTGAAAAAGATGAGATGAACTCGGGGTACAGAATGACACATATACATATGTACGAACATATATACACACATATCTACTTGTACATGTTTGTATATAGTATAAATATATGTACTGTATATGTATGTGTGTAGATATATGTGTATCTACCTGTGTGTATGAATGTATAGATATATGTATACATATATATGTATATATGCATGTGTATGCATATGAACTACAGACATGGCCAATACAGAAATTTGCCTGACTATGCATATTTGTAACAAATGCTTTGTTTTTCTGTTTTTTCACTGAGCATGGTGTGAGGGAGAGAAGATAGATTTATTCATGGAAAAAATTTAATTAAGAAATTCTGTCTATTACCTAAGAGTGGTAATCTCCTGGGCATTTCCTCAGGGAATGAATATGGAGCCCAGAATTGGCTCACCAGTTGGATGGAATCACATAGGGAAGTACCACTGTTTGAATCTGGAGCTGCGACTGGCAAGTCCACATCTCAAGATACAAATCCCTTCCAGGAACATGATGGGTGCCAAGCAGGCATGTTGTCTAAACACTTGGCATCCCCTAAAATCTTAGAATATACCAGATTTCCAAGCTGAGAAGACAGCCAATATTTCATTACAGACACTGTTGTGCCTTCTGTAGCTATAATAAAGGTTGTTTGTTGGGTTGTTGTTGGGAGTTTTAAAAAAAAGTCATTCTCTATGGCAAATATCATCTTTATCTTTGCCACTTTATTTTATGTCTGTTGCTTGTGTAGGCTGTAGAGCGTGGCAAATATAATATATCACCAGAGCCTCTGGGCCAAAGCAGCACCCTCTTCTCTCACCTTCCATGTAGCCTTAAAACATCTGAGGGCCTTTTCTCAAAGTAGGACCTTATACTTATGTAATGCTTTTAGCTTTTAGGGTACATCTACATATGTGTGACCCTGGGCAAGTCATTTAACCCTGTTTGCCTCAGATTTATCATCTGTATAAAATGAACTGGAAAAGGAAATGGCAAACTCTAGTATCTTTGCCAGGAAAACCCCAAATGGGGTCACAAAGAATTGATATAATGGTAATGGGAATTTGAAGATCTTCCCTGCCCCCTAATAGACCAAATGTAATCACATGGAGCCTGTGGTGGGAGGAGTTTGCTGAATGGATGGATCAGGAAGCTGGGAGTCAGAGCAATTAGAGCTACAGGGAAGGGAGGATGCAGGCAAGGAGACAGCTAGATATGGTGTGGTTTCCTGCTGTATTATGGTATATTAACTTCTTTGTTGCTAGGATGACTTCAGTTTTCTGCTGTCGGGATTTGACTTTCTGGTGTCTGAATAAATGTTTTGCTTCTGTCTTCTATATGGAAAGTCTGTTATATTCTGTTACCCAAAACTATGCCAGCATAATTATAGTCACCTTTGGGCTGTGAACATTGAATTGGTGCTACAGTCAGACACAACTGAAATGACTGAACAACAGTAACAACATCAGTTGAAGAACCAATGAGTTGGTAGAGACCTCGGAGGTCATTCCATTCCATTCCATAAACATTTAAGTGCTTCCTGTGAGAAAGCCAATAAATATTTATTAAAAGCTACCATGTTCCCGGCACAGTGGTAAGTGCTGGAGATACAAAAAGAGCAAAATACAATCCCTGTACTCTGGGTGCTCATAGTCTAATGAGGAAGATAACAAGAAAATAAGTATTCTTTGCCTAAAAGAAAAGATTGAGAATGTGTGATATATTTTGGAAAGATTTTTCATAAAAAAAAATAACAAGTTTAAAAAAAAAAGGTTTATCCTCTAAGTGACAGAACCAGTTATCTAGAAAATAAGTATTATAATTTTGTGATGGTCAAGAACTGGAAATTGAGGGGATGTCCATCAGCTGGAGAATGGCTGAACAAGTTGTGGTAAATGAATTTAATGGAACACTATTGTGCTATAAGAAATGATGAACAGGTGGACTTCAGAAAAACCGGGAAAGACATATATAAACGGATGCTCAGTGAAATGAGCAGGACCAGAAGAACCATGTACACAGTAACAGTCACATTGTGTGGTGACAGACTTTGACAGAATTAGTTCTTTTCAGCAATGCAAGGACCTAAAACAACTCCAAAAGACTCATGATGGAAAAAAAATGCCATCCATATTCAGAGAAAGAGCTATGGAGTTTGAATGCAAATTGAAACACACTCTTTGCTCTCTTTCTTTATTTTGTTTTCTTTTGTTTTTTCTTTCTCATGGCTCCTCCCATTTGTTCTAATCCTTCTATATGACTAATGTGAAAATATGTTTAATAAGAATGCCTATGTAAAGCCTATATAGGATTGTATACCACCTTGGACAGGGGCAAGGGGAGGAAGGTGGAGAAAATTTTCAAAATTATGGAAGTGAGGGTTAAAAACTAAAAATAAATTAATTTATAAAAGAAGAAAATAAGTATCACAGATATAGAATTCCATAGAACTTTAGGGATCATCTAGTTCAATCAAAATGTGTTACCCAGTGAGGTTAGGTAACTTGCCCAAGGTCACTTAGCTATAAATAAGCCGCAGAGGAAGGTTCCAAACCAGGTCCTCTGACTTCCTAAATCCAGTATTCTTCCCATACTACAGTGCTGTTATTTTCTAGTACCACTAGGTAAAGGTGTTGTTAGAGAAAATTTGGGGGATGTTTGTATCTCTACAGAAGCATTAGTTGGCGAGGAGGGGACAGCTGCAGCATGAAGAGGAGGGAAATGAGGGAAGTTGACTGTTTTCAGAACCCACACACAATCCTTCTCCAGCAAAACCACTGCTGTCCCCTTAGAATTCCTCTTGTTCCTTACCCAGTAATGTGCTGGTACTATGCAGCTAAAGGCCCAGAATACAACTACTGTTTTGATAATCAACACTGGGCACGAAGATGAAACAAAGCTCCAAAGTGCTCTTCTTTTTTTAGGGAGGTGCTGACATCTTTCAGAGGTGAAACCACTACGTCTTTCTTCTTGCAAGCTTATCATCTGATGGACTTCTTGAGAAGAAAAGCCTAGCAATTGTGGCTCTCAGACCCAGGCAGCATGTTGCCATTATTAATCCAACTTTACAGTATAAATTGTCTAATTACCGTGGCTGGAATTCTCTAAATGCTACATCTGGTGCTATAGGCTAATATCGTTCTGGGAGGAATCCCACAGGAACATATAAAATCCTAATAAATACACAGAATATGTTCATACTCAGTAATCTCATAAAGATGGATTTGTCATTTGTTCAAAAGCTTTCAGTAAAGAAAGTTTGCTGACAGCTGGAGGAAAGGGGGGAAACTACTGGGCCCAAACTGTCCTTCAAAGAAAAAGGCAAACTTGGTCTTTAAGATCAAGGCCATGAAACTTCCAAACTGAGTTCAGAAAACAAAACTTATAAGAGATCAGAAATGTTCCAACCCTCCTGCATCCTCCCTCTAACAGATGCAGGCCCATATAGGCACAGTTGTACATGCAGAAACAGCATACTTATACAGAGAATATAGCTGCCCATGCAATATGATTGAAGAGTATGTAGCCTGTCCCAAAATTATCTTCTGTTCCTTACCCATAATCCAATAAAATGTATGCTTCTAAAGGGCCAGGGCTATTTTCCTAGGTTTTACATTCCCAGATATCTAGCATAGTGCTTTGTTCACAATAGGCACTTAATAGATACTTAATTAATTGAATTAAATACAAATTCCCAGAGTCAGTAATAATTCAGAAGTAATGTGCTGTTGTGGAAAGAACACTACATGTGAATTCAGAGGGCCTGGGTTTGGAATCCACTCCTATCCTTTATAATTATGTGACCTTGAGCAAGTTTAAATCTCGGATTTCTCTTCTGAAAAATGGAAACAATAATATTTTACAAACTACCCACTTCTTTTCATAGGGTTTCCCCAAAGATCAGCAGAGATAATACATTTAAAGTACCTTGTAATCATAAAGCACCATATACATATACATATTTACATACATACATATATATGTACATATACATATATATATATATATATTATATATATATATATATATGTAAGCTCTTAACAGCATTGGGCAAGCCAGGTGGTACAGTGGATAAAACACCAGGGCAGGAACCAGGAACACTCATTTTCCTGAGTTCAAATTTGGACTCAGACACTCACTAGCTGTGTGACTCTGGGCAAGTCACTAAATCCTGTCTGCCTCAGTTTCCTTATCCTTAAAAGGAGCCGGAGAAGTGGCAAACCATGCCAGTATCTCTACCAAGAAAACCCCAAATGAGGTCACAAAGAGTTGGACATGACTAAAAAAAAACAAACAACTGAACAACATTAATAGCATTAGATTATAAAGTGAGAATGAGAGATACTGTCCTGAGAAAGCCACAATTAGGATGCTCTTGCCACAAATTAGTTTATCCAATTAGCTAGTGGCCCTCTTGGCGTCAGTTTAATAGAGATAATAGGGCACTTGGGCTACAGATGCAGGAGAAAATATAGGTAACATCTTATGCTGTGTCTGGAAGATTTACCGGGGACATTTTTGCCAGGACTGTAGGGTAATAGATGGATTCAGTGGGAAGGGAATTAAATTGGTACTTCCTCTAGGGGTTGCAAGTAGTCAGCTATTTCAAGGAATCTAGATTATAGATTGGATTAGTTTATACGTCATGTAGTAGTGATCAGAGATGCAATGAGAATGATGGGAGGATGGGGGTGAGATTAGGAGATAGAAAAGGTACTGGGAGATACATGCTGGGACATGATACTCAGAGCTGAAATAGGGCAGGTCATTTTCCATGTTGGGAGTGGAAGGTTGGGGTAAGATTTAGCATACCAACAAGGCCCTGAGTGGGAAGGGAAGAAAAGACAAAGAAACCAGGCCAGGGGGACTAGGTCAAAGATACCAGGTCAGGAGGGTATGCCTAGGTTGAAAGATAGCTGATGGAGACAGGGCAAGAACCAATGAAGAGTGTAGACATCAACAAAGCATTGCCTTGGACTAGCCCTGGGTAGAAGGTAATAGCAAACTTTACCAAGGAAGAAAAGGACTTCTTTTTGCACTTGAAAGAATGGGGTTGGGGGGAGGAAGAAGAGAGCAGTACCTGAATAAAAATTTCTTTCATAAAACCTTATAGGAAAGCAGTTTCTCTTATAGTCAAAGTAAAATCCTAATACAATGACTCTCTATTAGGGACAGCTAAGTGGTTCAATGGATAGCACGTGTTGGATAATATTCTAAAATTAGGTTAGACTTGAGTTTGGATCTGGCCTCCAACCCTTACGAACTGTGTAATCCTGGATAAATCACTTAATTTAAGCCTCTCAGTCTCAGGTCTCTCATCTGTAAAAATTAGCATAATAGTGGCACTTACCTTGTAGGGTTGTTGTGAGGATCAAACAAGATAAATGTGCATAATACTTTGCAAACCTAAAAGCACTATATAAAGACTAATTATTATTGTTGTTGAGGTTGTTGAAATTGTGGGTTGTGGAGACGCATTCCATAGTGAAAAGTTATTTTCCTATTCTAGCAGATGGATCCTACAAACAGCTTTTATGGATTAGTTATAACAAATGCTATATAATGACTAGTTCTGAATAGCATGATTTTTCTCTGTTCCCTGTCCATGTCACAGTCACTCTCTACAAGAAAGAAGTTAATTGAGTGCTATTTACATTATAAATATTATAAATAAGAAGAAGAAATAAGAGCAGAGGGTAAGCTAAACTATCTATGCATCTATAGTTCTACTATCAAGCATCAATTAGCCATCAAAGCCACTAGCCCCACCCCACCCCCAAAATTTATAAGTCCCAAATCACCACCAAAGGAAAATAATGTCAAAAAAAAGACTCAAAATGAGTTCCTAAATCACTGGCTTGTTGCTTTGGATTAGTAGATTTCTAAGGGCCATTCTAGCTCTGAGCTCTGTGGTTATTACTGTTGTTCGGTCATTTTCAGTTGTGTCTGACTCTTCTTGACCCCATTTGGGGATTTTCTTGGCAAAGATACTGGAATGGTTTGCCATTTCCTTTCTAGCTCATTTTACAGCTGATGAAACTGAGACAAAAAGGGTTAAAGTGACTTACCCAGGGTCACACAGCTAGTAAGTGTCTGAGGTCAGATTTGAATTCATGAAGATGATTTCAACCCTAGTGCTCTATTCACTGAGCCACCTTAGGGTGCTTCAAATCTTGTTCATCCTTCATTTTTTGAAGATGACTGATGACATCAGGAGGATGATCTCTTGACTTACCGTGAATTGGATTTGAGTGAGGCAGAGCTGCCCAAAGTCTTCAGCCTTACTCTCTTCTCCAGAGAAGAAATGACAGTGGGGTGTATGTCATACCTCTTTCCCCAGGTGGGTTCAAAGCACTCATGAATCACTGCAGAGTATCTAGGTATATGCTCCATTTCCTTTTCAGGTCCTGTGGGCTGGGATTATGATTTCTAGCAACATGTTCACTGAACAAAATTCCATCACTACAAAACAACTTGAATATCCTCTGGGGTTTAAGATAAAGGGATTTTATCTGTATTAATAAGTAATAAACACAGTTATCAGAATTAATGTATTGAGAATTCAACATTCATAACTAGTTAACTTTAAATGGGAGGGTAGTTCTTAATCCTAAATTCTGGCTAATAATTTTTTCCAGATGAGATATGTTACAGAGCCAAACTAACTACCCAAACCATTTGCATACAAAATACAACCCGCTTCAGGAGGTCTAAGTGTGAATTGCTCTTGTGAGAATGAGTAGGTGTTTTGCTTGTGGTGATATTAAATACTTAGGTACCTCAAGTTGTTGTTTTTTGGGGGGAGGGTTGTGTTATGGAGCTCCTGGCACTTGCAGATGGTCAACAAATAGGAACCATCTAGTAGCATTGAGGTGACATTGAGGATTATAATACTAATAATAGCAAATATTTTTATTTTCATTTAGGCTTATTTTTAGTGCCTTAAGATTTGCAAAGCACTTAACATGCATTCTCTCATTTGATCCTCACACAACACCTTTGATGTAGATAGATACTATTGTGATGTCTATTTTACAGATGAGGAAATTGAAGGTCAGATAGGTTAAGCTACTTGCTCATTGTCATAGCTAATAAGAGTAAGAATTCAGGTTTCAATCTCTATCTTCCTTACTCCAAGTCCAACACAGTGTCCAGTACACCTTCTTGAGGGCAGTTAATGTTTGCTTTTTCAACTTTGCATTTCCAAGACCTAAAACAGTGCATTGAACATAGTGTGTCCTTGTTGATATATGCAAAAACTTTAAAACCTTTTAAGGCAGAAATTTGAAACAAAGGATTGGGGGTACATCCAGATAGAACTTGGTGGTTTTTGTTGGAGTTTTTTTTGTTTCTTTAGAAAGGAAGACTCTAAAATGATGGTGAATATTTACAGTTTGTCAAAGAGTCATTAAGCAAGGAGGTACAAAGATTTTCTAACCCTAAGTCAAAAAGGGACTTGAAACAGAAACATTACCTTTATTTAATTCATATTTGAGTCTGTATAAAGAGAAGTATGAATATATATATATAT
>JAQQSV010002701.1:0-23175 GCA_028646515.1 Pseudochirops corinnae | reverse complement strand
CTCATGCTTCTTGTATTTGAGTGTCAAACTTTCTTTTCAGTTCTGATTTTTTCAGCAAGTATGTTTGAAAGTGCTCCACCTCACTGAGTGACCATATTTTCCCCTGGAACATTATACTCAATTTTGCTGGGGAGGTGATTCTTGGTTTTAATCCTAGCTCCCTTGATCTCCAGAATATCATATTCCAGGCCCTTTGATCCCTTAATGTAGAAGCTGCTAGATCCTGGGTTATCCTGATTGTGTTTCCACAATATTCAAATTGTTTCTTCTTGGCCACTTGCAATATTTTCTCCTTGATCTGGGGACTCTGGACCCTGGCTATAATATTCCTAGGAGTTTTCTTTTGGGGATATTTTTCAAGAGGTGATCAGTGAATTCTTTCAAGTTCTATTTTGCCCTCTATTACTAAAATATCAGGGCAATTTTCTTTGCGAATTTCTTGAAGGATGCTTTCTAAGTCCTTTTTTTGATCATGGCTTTCATGTAGTCCAATAATTTTTAAATTGTCTCTCCTGGATCTGTTTTCCAGGTCAATGGTTCTTTCAGTGAGATATTTCATTGTCTTCTATTTTTTCCTTTGTTTGGATCTGTTTAATAGTATCTTGATTTCTCCTAAAATCATTTGTTTCCATTTCCTCCACTCTAAGTCTGAAGGAATTATTCTCTTCAGAAAGCTTTTGAGATTCTTTTACCATCTGGCTAATTAGCCTTTTAAAGGCATTCTTTTCCTCATTGGCTTTTTGGGCCGCTTTTGCCATTTGAGTTAATCTATTTTTTAAGTTGTTATTTTCTTCAGTCCGGTTGTTGACTCTCTTTTCATGATTTTCTTGCATCATTCTTATTTCTCTTTCAAATTTTTCCTACACTTTTCTCATTTGGTTTTGAAAATCCTTTTTAAGCTGATCTATGGCTTTTAGGCATTCTTCATCTTTTTTGGAAGCTTTTGGTGTGGGAGTTCTGACTGTGTTGTCTTCCTCCCATTCCATGCTTTGATCCTTCTTGTCCCCAAAGAAGGAATCTAGAGTTTGGTTGTGTTTTTCGTTTGCTTCCTTTGCCAGCTCATGTTGACCCGTCAATTATTTTTTTAGCTCTGTGGAACTCTGCTTCCAGAGGGGAAAACTCTGTGCCAAATTGCTGGGGTCTTCCCAGCTGCCAGAGCTATTAGGGGGCTGTCATTTTTGTTTTTGCTTTTGTTTTTGCAGCCCCCACCAGCTTTGGTTCACTGAAAATGCATCCCTGGAGCAGCACCCAAGACCACAATCTGGATTGAGGCCACTGAACCCAAGAGCACTTGGCCTCTGAACGATTGCTTGGACCCTTGCAGTCTGCAGCCTGGGAGCTCAGAAGCAGCAACATGGAGGCAGCTGCAGGGCTGCTTCTTCTGCTGCTTCCTTGCCCTGGAGGCAGTTTGGGCAGACCACTTTTCTCCTGCAAGTTTAGCTGAGTTCCACTGACCTTTCACTTACTCCTTGTTTCTTATGGAAACTGCCACAGCTGCTGCTGATCCACTCTCCTGAAGCTCCACCTGCAACTCATCCTGGCCACCCCACACTGTGGCCAAGCTGTGGTTTCAGGCTCTGCTGGTTTCTGCTCTCAGTGCTGAGATGATTCCTTTGAGCCAAGCTGCCTTCAGGGGGAGGTGTATTTGTGTGAGTTTTAGAGCCCTAAAGTTTGTTTAGAGTCATATTTTATGGGTATTTGAGGTGGCTTTGTGGGAGCTGCGGTACCTTGCTACTCCTATGCCGCCATCTTGGCTCTGTCCCACCTTCGAACTCTTAATGTAGAGGCTGCTAGATCCTGGGTTATCCTGATTGTGTTTCTGCAGTATTGAAATTGTTTCTTTTTGGCAGCTTGTAATACTTGCTCCTTGATCTGGGAACTCTGGAATCTGGCTATAATGTTCCTAGGAGTTTTCTTTTGGGGATCTTTTTCAAGAGGTGATTAGTGAATTCTTTCAATTTCTATTTTGCCCTCTGATTCTAAAGTATCTGGGATATTTTCCTTGAGAATTTCTAGAAGGATGCTTCCTAGGTTCTTTATTTGATCATGGCTTTCAGGTAGTCCAATAATTTTTAAATTGTCTCTCCTGGATCTACATTCCAGGTCAGTATTTTTTCAAGGAGACATTTCACATTGCCTTCTATTTTTCATTTGTTTGGATCCATTTAATAGTATCCTGATTTCTTTTGAAGTCATTTGCTTCCATTTGCTCCACTCTAATTCTGAAGGAATTATTCTCTTCAGCGAACTTTCAAGATTTTTGTACCATCTGGTAACTTTGAATTTGTAAGGTATTCTTCTCCTCATTGTCTTTTTGAGCCTCTTTTGCCATTTGATTTAGTCTATTTTTTTAAGGTGTTATTTTCTTCAATCTAGTTGTTGACTCTCTTTTCATGATTTTCTCACATCACTCTCATTTCTCTCCCCAATTTTTCCTCCACTTCTCTTATTTGGTTTTCAAAACCCTTCTTAACCTCGTCTATGCCATGTAACCCATCTACATTTTTCTTGGAAGCTTTTGGTGTGTGAGTTCTTACTGTGTTGTCTTCTTCCCATTCCATGCTTTGATCCTTTTTGTTCCTCAAAAAGGAATCTAAAGTTGGATTGCTGAACTTTCTTTGCTTCCTTTGATTACTCATGTTGCCAGTCAGTTACTTGACTTTTGGGCTCAGTAGGACTCTGCTTTCAGAGGGGAGAGCTCTGTCACAAATCACTGGGGTTTTTGCAGCTGCCAGGGCTATTAGGAGGCTGCAGTCTCTGCAACCCCTTCCAGCTTTGGCTCAGTGAAAATGCACCTCAGCACCACCACCCAAGACTGTGATCTGATCCAGGCAGCTCAAGGCAAGAGTGCTTAGCCTCTGAATGATTGCTTGCCCCACCCCCCCCCCCTGCAATCTGCAGGCCAGGAGCTTCTGAAGCAGCCTGCTTCTCTGGAGGCACTTGGCTGGACCCTCTCACTGAAATTTAGCCAAGTTTCACTGACCTTTTCCCTTTGTCTTTGGCTCTTATGAGTTGGTAATTCTGGAAACCGCCCCAGCTGCCAGTGATCTACTTGCCTGAAAGTTTCAGCCAGGGCTTCTTTTGGACAGCCTGGGGCTAAAACCACATGAGGCTGGGCTCTGCTCCCAGCATGCTGCAGTGAGCCCTTTCCATATGTCTGCAGGGCTGCCTTCAGCTGGAGCCTTGTTTCTCTGTCATTTTATGAGTTCTGGAGCTCTAAAATTTGTTTAGAATCATTATTTTATAGGTATTTGAGGTGGTTATGGGGGGAGCTGTTTCTATGCCACCATCTTGACTTTGCCAGGTATGTGATTCTTATTTGCTATTGTATCTCCTTTACTTTGCATAATATCACATTGCAAGTGTTCCATTATGTTAGTGTAAAAGCTGCAAAATTCTGTGTAATTGTCACTGTGGTTTCACAAGATTTATATTGTTTCCTTTTGGCTGCTTGCAGTATTTCCCCCTTGGTCAAATGAGTTCTGAAATTTATCAATCATGTTCCTTGGAATTTTCATTTTAGGATCCCTTTCAGAAAATGATTTGTGGATTCTGTGAATTTCTGGAATATCACAGAGTTTCCTGTGATAATTTCTTGAAAGAAACTTGCAAAGATGTTCTTTTTATCATGGCTTTCATGTAATTTGATAACTCTTAAATTATCATTTTTCACTGTATTTAGATGTTTTATTTGTTATTCTGATGAGATATTTCACATTTTTTATTGTTTTTCATTCTTTTGATTTTGTTGTATTGTTTCTTGGTGTATTATGGAGTCATTACCTTCCACTTGCCCATTTTCAAATTTTAAGGAATTATTTTATTCAGTGAACCTTAATACACTCCTTACAATTTGACTAATTCTAGTTATTTAGGAGTTGTTTGCTTCAGTGAATTTTTGTACTTTATTTTTTTGTATTTTTAGCTTCCTTAACTATTTTAACCCCTTTTTTCATAGTTCTCTTGCATTGCTGTCATTTATTTTCCCAACTGTTTTTCTACCTCTCCTTTATTTTTTTAAATTGCTTTTGAACTCTTTCAGGAGTTCTTTTCAGACCTAACATCAATTCACATTTTTTCTTTGAGTCTTCACATTATCTGTTTTGACGTTATTGATCTCTTCTGAGATTTTTTTTTTTAATTTTACCTGTTACTATAGTAAATTTCTATGGTCACACTTTTTTGTTATTGTTCACTCATTTTCCATCCTATTTCTTCATTTTTAACTCTATATTGAAATGGGCCTTTGTTCTTGAGGCCAAAGAAGCACTGTTTCAAGCTTTAGGCCTTTCTTGCTGGGCTCTCAGAGCTAATTCTGTGAGGTCTGTAAGTTTTCAGTTTTTCCAAGGTGGTGTGATTTAAAGAGAGGTGTAATCATTTTTTTCCTAGAGTGTTCAGTGGTCTGTGAGCAACTACAAGGGTTATTTTTCACCCTGGACCAGTGACCAGGATTCTTACACCCTTTTGGCCACATATTCTAAGAGTTCTGATGCTCCTTCCCATCCTGGCACTGTAACTTACATTTATCACCCAGATTTCCACCTAGGCAATACAACAGATTCCTGCACCCAGCACCATCAAATGTTCCCTATAATATCCTTCCAAACAGCTGTCCAGCCCTTTAGTCCTCTGTGGGTTGAGAACCCCAGGGTTTTCTGGTGCTAATTCATTTGCTTTCAAGGTCTGCATTGACTTGCTGGAGTGAGGCCTTTCTCCTGTCTTACATTTACTCATACAATCATGCTGCTCATCTGTGCAAGGGTTTTGGGCCTTCCTTTTATCTACACCAGGCACTGGGCCTCACTTATGCACAAGGGTGCAAGGGCTTGCTGCTGGCTTGGGCCAGGCACAGGGCCTCACTGCTGGCAACTTGTGGCCCATAGCTGGCACTGCACTGCTCTCCACACCTGCCTTAGTGAAATGGAATTTTCTTGTTGACCTTCTAATCTGTCTTGTTCTAGAAATTGTTTTACCCTGTCCATTTGTTGGTTTTGCCATTCCATAATTCATTTTGAGGAATTATTTTAACATTGTCTGGAGGGGAATTTGCTAGAACCTTGGTGAATTAATGCCAAACTCCAAATCTTGCCTCCAGAATTCCACCGAGAGTAAATCTTCTATCCAGAGCAAGAATGACCCTAAACTCTGTATTAATAAGAATAATGCAATTGCAAAGTACTTACACAAATAAATAAAAATACAACAGAACACAGATGATGTTAATATGTGATTTTCTAAGTCAAAATGAAGGCCCAAAAGAGCCTTATATACAGTTTAGTGTCAGCCAGCACTTGTATTTGAGTTTGATACCTATGTTCTAGATCAATATCTTTTTTCTAATGAAGTTATTACTAATTTTAAGGAATGGATGACAAATGAAATAAGATTTTATTGCCTTTAAGGAGAAATTAAATAAAATGTTCTGAATGCTAATAAGGACTATATGCACATATATGCATATATCTATTATACACACAAAATGATTTATGTATGTATATATTGCATGCACACTCAAATAATTACTGTCATCTGTATTCAAAGTAGGCAATGTCTTTGATCATAGCCAAAACACTCGGCAATATAGAATTAGGAGTGGGCTATATAATTTATACTTTTCTTAGCATCTCTTGAATGGGAATCTAATATTGAGCCTAATAGTTAAACAAGATAATTGGCAGATTGTAACCACTAGGTTATTGGTATTATTTAAAATTTGTGAGTAAGGGTTTTGGGTACTAATTTGGCTATGTGTTAGTTTGCCTTAATATTTAATTGAAAACAGGATACAATAAGCAGACTTAAATGTATAGGCCACAGGTAGAAATTCTTAGTATTAACTAAAACCAAGAATGCTTTCATAAGCATGGATCACACTCTAGGCTTATTACATATTTTAGACATAAAGAAATTTGTCAAAGACATGACATTAGATAAAAATTTGGCCATATTGTCTGAATTTCTTGAGTTAAAGAAGATATCATGTGACTTTTCTGCTATGAAAAGATGGTATTATGCAGTGGAGGAAAGAGAAAGGACAGGAGCAATATGAAAATGTAACTGAGGATGCAAAGTGAGAAGTTGGAAGGAGCAGAAGGAATGAATGTTAGGTCACTGTCAGTAGGTGGAAGAGGTGGAAGTATAATAAATTAGCTTTTCCCAGAGTCTGCTACTTGAGTCTCAAAATCAATTTCATTCAAAAAAGATGTATTAAGTACCTACTATTTTCACTGACCTCTGCTAGGTGCTGAAATATGAAGAGGAAGTTACATACAATCAATGTTTCACATTTGAATATGTTTTTCCACCTCAAATTGTTGGGGAAACATTCTCATTTGTTTCACAATTAACTTATTTTTGCATTTGGAGTTTATATTTAAGAAAATAATAACAACAACAATACATTTTTTTTTTCCTTATGGGGTGAGATTATTGTTGCTCAGTTGTTTGAATTGTTTCAGATGCTTCATGATCCCATTTGGGATTTTCTTGGCAAAGATACTGGAGTGGTTTTCCATTTCTTTCTCCAGCTCATTTTCTAGATGTGGAAACTGAGGCAAACAGAGTTAAGTGACTTGCATAAAGTCACTGCACTAGTGAGTGTCTGAAGTCAAATTTGAACACAGAAAACCAATAAATAGGCTCATGGCCCCAGTGCAAGAAGCTTAGGACAGTGCCTCCTGTACCCCAGGAGGAAAGCTCAACCTTAAAAGTCTTAAAATATGCTGGAAAATTAGCAAAAGTAAAACAAAACAAAAAAGAGCTTTAACTTTAGTAAACTACTATGGTGGCAGGGAATACCAAAACAGAAACTCAAAAGAGGACAACAATGTCAACATGCCCACAAGTGAAGCCTCAAAAAAAATATAAATTGGTTTCAAGTACAAAAAGTTCACTTCAAAGAACTCAAAAAGGATTTTAAAAATCAGAGAGGTAAAAGAAAAATGGGAAAAGAAATGAAAGCTATGCAAGAGAATCATGAAAAAAGAATCAATAGCTTGGGAAAAAAAGAAGAAAAAATTACTGAAGAAAACAACTGCTTAAAAAATAGAAGTATCCAAAGGAGAAAAATTTCACTGAAGGAAAGAACTCCAAAGAAATAGAATTGGTAAAGTGGAAGAGGAGGTGCAAAAGTTCACTGAAAAAAAAATTCCTTAAAAATTAGAATGAACAAGTAGAAGATAATTATATATGAGACATCAAGAATCGTTCAAACAAAATCAAAAGAAGGGAAAAAGAAAAGAAAATGCAAAATACCTCAGTGTAAAGAGAATTGAACTAGAAAATAGACAAGGAGAGATAAATTGAGAATTATTGGATTACCTGAAATCTATAATGGAAAAAAATATTTTAAAGAACCTGGACAGCATCTTTCAAGAAATTATCAATGTTGAACACTACCCTGATATCCTACAACTAGAGGGTAAAACAGTCATTGAAAGAATCCTCCTATCACCTCCTAAAAGAGATCCCAAAATGAAACACCAAGGAATATTATAAACAAAATCCAGAACTATCAGGTCAAGAAGAAAATACTGAAAGCATACAGAAAAAAATAGTTCAAATACTAAGGAGACAGAGTTAGAATTACACAGAATTTAGGTTTAAATATTGAAGGCTTTTTTTTTTTATT
Organism: Pseudochirops corinnae; assembly: GCA_028646515.1. Lineage (NCBI taxonomy): Eukaryota > Metazoa > Chordata > Mammalia > Diprotodontia > Pseudocheiridae > Pseudochirops > Pseudochirops corinnae. The sequence continues at coordinate 15,545 of JAQQSV010002701.1, read as the reverse complement.
TTAAATTTTTTCTTTTTTTATTTTTTACATCATTCATTTCCACAAGATTTTGAGTTACAAATTTTCTCCCCATCTTTCCCCCACCCACAACCCCAAAACAGGCATCTCACTGTGTAACCCCTCCCTGAATCTACTCTCATGTCCTCCCCCATCACCCCTCTGACTTTCTGGTAGGGCAAGATGGATCTCTCTACCTCAGTGCCTGTATATCTTAATTCTCAGTTACATGTAGTTAATAATAATAATTATAATTAAATATAGATATATATATATATATATATATATATACATATGTGTGTGTATATACATACATACACATATATATATATATAAACATTTGATTACGGAACTCCCTGGGAAATATACATATATATATATATATGAAGTGTCCTGAGGGGGGAAAAATATATATATATATATACATATATTAACATTTGGTTATAGAACTCTCTGGGAAAAGTAATAGAACATGCTACATTCCTCCTGACAGTGAGGTAAAGAATGAGACATATTTTTAGACAAGAGCCAATGTGAGAATTAGCCTTGCCTGATTATGTTTATTTGATTAAAGATTCCACTTACTTTCAGCAGGTTGGGTATTTTTTTTTTTTACATGAAGGTTGGGAAGTAAGGGGGCAACTAGTATTACTACAGCAGGAGGAAAAGAAGAAATAAAAGAAAAGAAGGCCATTGAAGCATTTTTAAATGTGCAGAAGAGAACAGAAGGAAAGTAAGGAACAAATAGAGATAAGCTTTAAAAAGAACATAGTGAATCCATTGTTTATTTGGAAGAATATTCAAACAGGTGCAAATTTGTGAGTGCCTTTGCAATCCTATCACTCTGTTCTGCTTTGTACACGGGAAAAGTCTTGTCTTACTTGATATTTCTTAAATTTGGAATAAAGGAAATTTAATTTAGAAAGACAAACAAACAAACAATAAATAGATACATGAATGAATGAATAAATAAATAAATAAACAAATAAATAACTATTGGAAGATTGGAAGATTTAGAACATGACATTTTGTAAACCAAAGGAGCTTAGATTACTATCGAGAATCAACTACACAGGAAAATTGACCACAATCTTTCAAGGGAAAAGATGAACTTTCAATTAAATGGGGAGAAGCAGGGGGGCGGGGTGGGGGGCTTTCAAACTTTCCTCATGAAAAGAACACAGCTGAACAGAAAATTTGATTTTCAAATCTAAGAATCAAAGGAAATAAAAAAATGGTAAATGGGAAAGAAAGATGTTATTCAATAAAGATAAACTCTATATCCCTATATAAGGAGATGATACTTGTAACTCTTAAAATGTGTATCTCTCTTAGGGAAGTTAGGAGTACACTTAGAGGTGTTGAGTCTAAGTTAACTTCAATGTGATTATATGAAAATGATAATAAGGGGGGGAAAGAGGATTGTATTGGGTAAAGAGGAAATAAGGAAGCAGAATGGGGTAAATTACATCACATTAAGAGGCAAGAGACCTATTACCATAAAGGGAAAGAAGGGAAGTGGGTGAGCATGGTTTAAAGTTTTTCATCAGTTAAAAGAGGAAATAAAATACACACTAAGTTGGGTAGACATATCTATCTTTTCCTATAGGCAAGCAAGGAGGAAAAGTGAAAAAAAATGGGGGGGGTTGATAGAAGTGAGGGGGAGATTGAGGGAGGCAGTAGTCAGAAGCAAAACACTAGTGAGGAAGAACAGGGGGCAAGGAGAGAGAGAGAGAGAGAGAGAGAGAGAGAGAGAGGAGAAGGAGGAGGAGGAGGATAAAGTGGGAAAAACAAAGTGGAGTGAAATACAGAGTTGATGCTCATAAATGAGAATGGGAATGGAATGAACTCTCCTGTAAAACAGAATCAGATCATGGAGTGGATTAAAAAAACAGAATCCTACAATGTTGTATTTTTTCGTATAAGAAACACATTTGAAGCAGAGAGACACACATAAAGTAAAAGGCAGGAGCAAAGTATATTATGCTTCAGCTAAAGTTAAAAAAAAGCAGATTTCAGACAAATTAAAAGCAAAAATAGATATAATTAAAAGAGGCAGGAAAGGAAACTACAATCTTGCTAAAAGGTACAATAAACAATGGATAGTATCAATACTGCACATATATGAATCAAATGGCATAGCATCCAATTTCTAAAAGAGAAGTTAAATGATTTATAGGAGTAAAAAAACAATAAAACTGTATTAGTGGGGGACCTCACTTCCCTATTTCAGAGCTTAATAAATCTAACCAGAAAATTATTAAAAAAATAAGTTTAAAAGTGGGTAGAATTTTGGGGAAAATAGACACGATAGACCTCTGGAGAAAATTCAAAAGGGATAGAAAGGAACACACCATTTCTCAGTGCTACATTGCATCTACACAAACAAAGCTAGCCATGTAATAGGACATAAAAACCTCAAAATCAAATATAGAAAACTAGAAATATTAAAACCTTCCTTGTCAGATCATGATGTGCTAAAAATTGAATGTGTTAAAGGCCACTGGAAAGAGAGATTAAAAATTAATTGGAGGAAGAGAGTAGAGCCAAGATGTTGGACTAAAAGCAGGAATGTGCTTGAGCTCTTGCTCCAACCACCTCCAATAACTATTTAAAAATGGCTCTAAACAGTTTTAGAGCTACAGAACCCACAAAGTGAAAGAGAGAAGCAAATCTCCCTCTTAAGGCAGTCTGGCAGGTTGACAGGAAGGGTCTTTAACACCAGACTGGGAGAAGAGCACAGTCCTGTGTGAACTGCACCGGCCCAGGACCATGGCACAGACCAGCCATAGACTTCAGGGGATGGATTTACTGGGAGCTGTAGTGTTTTCCAGACTTCTGAACCCATAAATACCAAAGAGAAAGTAAAAGGTCAGTGTGGAACTCTGTTGGAACTGGGTGAGAGAATAGCATTGCTTGGCCCCTGCCCCCTGGGAGGCTGAGGTGTCTGTGGCTGCAGCTGCTGCTGCATGGCTGCCTTCTGAACTATAGGGCAAGAGATAAAAGGGTGACCAAGTGACCATTCAGAGGGTATTTGCTGTTGCTTTGACTTGCTTGCATCTGGGTCACAGTCTTGGGTGGTACACCTGAAATGAGGAGCGCTTGCATGACAGAGGTTGTTGAGACAGTGGAGAAGCAGTCATCTGAGGCAGATGCCTGGAAAAGCTCTGCAAACAGTTGTGCAAAACTCCAGAAATTAAGGACACAGCACTCTTCACTGTGGAAGCAGTTACACCACAGCAAAGGAGCTCAAAAGTCAAGTAATTGGCTGCCAAGATGAGCAAACAGAGGAAGCATAAAAAAACTATAGAATCCATTTTTGCTGACAAAGATGATCAAAATATAGAAGCAGAAGAAGACAACAAAGTTAAAACTCCTACATCAAAAGCCCCTTAAGAAAAATATGAACTGATCTCAGGTCAGAGGAGCTCAAGAAGGATTTTGAAAATCAAGTAAGAGACGTGGAAGAAAAATTGGGAAGAGAAATGAAAATGATGCAAGAAAAACATGAAAAACAAGTCAACAGCTTGCTAAAGAAGACCCAAAAAACATTGAAGAAAATAACACCTTAAAAATAGACTAACGCAAATGACAAAAGAGGCCCAAAAAGACAATGAGGAGAAGAATGCCTTAAAAAGCCAAATTTGCTAGATGGAAAAGGAATTTCAAAAACTCGCTGAAAAAAATACTTCCTTCAAAATTAGATTTGAGCAAGTGGAAGCGAATGGCTTTGTGAGAAATTGAGATACTATAAAACAGATCCAAACAAATGAAGAATAAATAGAAGGCAATGTGAAATATATCATTTGAAAAACCACTGATCTTATGCAGGAGCAATATTTTTAAAATTATTGGACTACCTGAAAGCCATGATCAAAAAAGAGCCTAGACATCATCTTTCAAGATATTATCAAGCAGGCGCACATTGTGCAGCAGGTGGGTCCCCGCACGCGCGGCAGGGTCCTGGGCTCGCGCTGCTCCCAGCGATGGTGAGCAAGGGGCCGCTGCTACACCTGCTGACTACCGTCAACCGGAGGAGGATGAAGCTGCTAGTGGTCATCGCCTTTGTCGCCTACATAGCCTCAGTTGTTTGGGGCAACTTCATTAACATAAGGTCTCTACAGGAAAATGGAGAACAGAAAATTGAAAATAAGATAGAAGAGGCTGTTGCACCACTGAGAGAGAAAATCAGAGACTTGGAAAAAAGCTTTACCCAGAAGTACCCTCCAGTGAAATTTTTATCAGAAAAGGACCGAAAAAGAATTTTGATAACTGGAGGAGCAGGGTTTGTGGGTTCTCATCTTACTGACAAACTAATGATGAGGTTACAGTCGTGGACAACTTCTTTACGGGCAGGAAAAGAAATGTGGAACGTTGGATCGGCCATGAAAACTTTGAGCTAATTAACCATGATGTTGTAGAGCCCCTCTACATTGAAGTGGACCAGATTTATCACCTAGCATCTCCTGCTTCTCCTCCAAACTACATGTACAATCCCATCAAGACGTTAAAAACCAACACAATTGGAACACTAAATATGTTGGGGTTGGCAAAACGTGTTGGAGCACGTCTTCTTCTGGCCTCCACCTCGGAAGTATATGGAGATCCAGAAGTCCACCCCCAGAGTGAAGATTACTGGGGCCATGTGAATCCAATAGGACCTAGAGCCTGTTATGATGAAGGAAAGCGTGTGGCGGAGACCATGTGTTATGCCTACATGAAACAGGAAGGGGTTGAAGTGCGAGTTGCTAGAATATTCAATACTTTTGGACCACGAATGCATATGAATGACGGCTGAGTTGTCAGTAACTTCATTTTGCAAGCCCTCCAAGGGGAGCCTCTCACAGTATATGGTTCCGGGTCTCAAACTCGAGCATTCCAGTATGTCAGTGATCTAGTAAAGGGACTTGTGGCCTTAATGAATAGCAATGTTAGTAGCCCTGTCCACTTGGGGAACCCAGAAGAACACACAATTCTAGAATTTGCTCAGTTAATTAAAAACCTTGTTGGCAGCGGTAGTGAAATCCAGTTTCTCTCAGAAGCCCAGGATGACCCACAGAGAAGAAAACCAGATATCCAAAAGGCCAAGCTAATGTTGGGGTGGGAACCTGTGGTCCCTTTGGAAGAAGGCTTAAACAAGGCAATTCACTACTTTCGTAAAGAACTTGAGTATCAAGCAAATAATCAATACATCCCCAAACGGAAACCTGCAAGGATAAAAAAAGGCCGAACAGGACATAACTGAAGGAAGGATTTGCTTCTTGGGACAGGAGAATTCCCTCTTATGTTTGACAGGATGTAATTTTTTTTTCCTTTTCCTTTTTTTTTTAAAGAAAGACTTAAACAGGTGTCATGAAGAACAAACTGGAATTTCATTCTGAAGCTTGCTTTAAGGAAATGGATGTGCCTAAACCCTTCCCCAACACACACACACACACACACACACACACACACACACACACACACTCAAAAAAAACTGCAAATCTTGCCTTGCACTTTTTAAAATCTGTCTTTTTATGTACAAATAGAATAGAAACATCTTTGAGTATTTTCAAGTTTTTTACCTTGCTGTGAGATCCTGTGTTGTTGACTGTCACTGACAGTTTTATTTACTGGTTTCTTTGTGAAGCTGAAAAGGAAGATAAATGGAATGGAAAATGCCAATTTTATTTATAAAATATGGGTCCCATAGTTATACTATGCATAAGAGAAGATGTTTAACAGTATTGTCGGGCAAGTAAAATGCGGAGATTGAGTCTGCAGGAGTATATACCAGGATTCTGTTAGAAACCTTTATGTTTCTTTGGATTCAGAAATTCTTCAAGCTTTTGGTTTTAGTTGCTCACTTGGATTGGAGATATTTTCATTGATTATTATGGATTAAGGATATTTTAAATCACTACTATGTTGTGCTGCATACTCTGGGAAAAATAAAAAAGTTATTGTATTATTGGTTGACAGTGGTTGAATATGCTATTTTAATAAAATTTTATAACTTAAAAAAAAAAGATATTATCAAGCAAAATTGCCCTGATATTCTAGAGGCAGAGGGCAAAATAGCAATAGAAAGAATTCACCAATTGCCTTTTTAGAAAGATCCCAAAAAGAAAACTCCTGGGAAATCTATACCCAAATTCCAGAGTTAGCAGATTGAGCAGAAAATATTACAAGCAGTCAGAAAGAAACAATTTAAGTATTGTGGAAACACAATCAGGATAACACAAGATGTAGCAACTTCTACATTAAGGGATCAAAGGACCTGGAATATGATATTCTGGAGGTCAAAGGAGCTCAGATTAAAACCAAGAATCATCTACCCAGCAAACTGAGTTCAATACTTCAGCGGAAAACAGAACATTCAATGAAATAGAGGACTTTCAAGTTTTCTCAATGAAAAGAACAGAGCTGAACAGAAAATTTGACTTTCAAATACAAGAACCAAGAGAAGTATTAAAAGGCAAACAGGAAAAATAAATCATAAGAAACTTATTAAGGTTGAACTATTTAAATCCCTACATGGAAAAACAATAATTGTAACACGTGAGACTTTTCTCAATATAAGGACAGTTGAAGGGAATATATATGCATATATAGGTATACATACCTATATATGTATGTAACAGTGGGTGTATGTGTTTTTATATGTATGTGTGTGTACATACATACATAGAAAGAGTGCACAAGATGAGTTGAATATGAAGAGATGATATCTAAAAATAAAATTAAAAGATGAGAGAGGAATATATCCGGAGAAGCAGAAAGGGAGAGATAGAATAGAGAAAATTATGTCATAGAAAAGAGGCAAGAGAAAGCTGTTACAATGAAGGGGAAGAGGAGGAAGTTAAAAGGGAATAAATTAACCTTACTCATTGGATTTGGTGTAAGGAAGGAATAACATGCACACTCAATTGGGTATCTTACCCTACAGGAAAGTAGAGGAGAAGTGGATAAAAGGAGGAATGATTGTAGGGAGGGCAGATTGAGGGAGAGGAAAATTAGAAGCAAATATTTCAGAAAAGGGACAGGGTCAAGGGAGACAATAGAATAAGAGTGGGAATGGGATAGGATGGAAGGAAATATAGTTAATCTTTCAAAACATTACTGTGGAAAGGTTTTGTTTAACTACATATGTATAATCTGTATTAAATTCATTCTCTTCCCAGTGTATGTGGGTGAGGAGGGAAGAAGTTAGAGAATTAGGTACTCAAAGTTTTAAAAACAAATGTTAAAAATCGTCTTTTACATGCAACTGGCAATTGAGATATACAGCCAATGGGGTTTAGAAATCCATCTTGCCCTACAAGAAAGAAAGGGAGGGGCATGGGGGATGATATGATAGAGAGCAGATTGGGGGAATGGGTATTTATGTGCTTTCCATCTTGCAGTGGGGGTAGGGGAGGAACAAGGAGAACATTTATAACTCAAAATCATGTGGAAATGAATGTTGAAAACTAAAAAATATATATAAATAAATTTATAAAAAAAATTAACTGGAAGCTAAATAATCTAATCCTAAGGAACAAGTAGGTCAAACATCAGAGTAGAGAAACAATCAATAATTTTTCTAAAGAGAGTGGTAATAATGAGACAATATATCAAAACTTATGACAGGCAGCTAAAGCAGTTTTTATGGGGAAATTTTATCGCTCTAAATGCTTACTTGAATAAAATAGAAAAAGAGTAGATCAATGAATTGGACATGAAACCAAAAAGCTGAAAAAAGAACAAATTAAATATCCCCAATTAAACTCCAAATTGAAAATCATGAAAATCAAAGTAGAGATTGATAAAACTAAAAGTGAAAAAAAAAATTGAAGTAATAAATAAAACTAAGAGCTGTTTAAAAAAAATAAAGGATATAAATCTTTGCTTAATTGAATTTTAAAAATTTCCAGTATAAAAAATGAAAAGGTGAATTCACCACCAATGTAGAGGAAATTAAAGCAATAATTATGATTTTGCTCAACTATGTGTCAACAAATCTGACAAGCTATGTGAAATGGATAAATATTTACAAAAATATGGTCATGTTAGCTTTAACAACAAGAAAAGACAAATAAGTTGAAGGAATTAGAATAGGTAGTGATGGTATATCCCTCTTTGGACAGCTCTATTTAGATAATCAACTGAAAAAACTACTTGAAATAATCAATAATTTTAACAAAGTCACAGCATATGAAATAACCCCACATTATCAGCCCACATGTGTATTTTTGTATATGACTATAGATATATAAATACAGATAAATACCACCAACAAAACCCAGCAGCAAGAGATGGAAAGAGAAATTCAATTTGAAATAACTGTAGATGATGTAAATATTTGGGAGTCTACCTGCAGAGACAAAGCCAGAAACCATATGAACGCAATTACAAAATACTTTTAACATAGATAGAGTCAGTTGTAAACAGTTGGAAAAAAATATCAGTTGCTAAAGGACAGGATGAACTAATGTAATAAAAATGACAATTCAACCTAAACTAATTTATTTATTCAGTACCATACCAATCAAACTTCGAAAAATCATTTTTATCAAGCTAGAAAAAAAATAACAAAACGCATCTGGAAGAATGAAAGGTCAATAATATTGTTGTGGGAATCTGAAGATCTTCCCTGCCCCTAGGCCCTTTGATAGGCTATGTGGCTCTGAGAACCTTCCCTGATTTAAAAGAATACTCTGCCCTCTAACAGGCTGAATGTGGTCATGTGGAGCCTGTGGCAGGAGGCTTGTTTTGGGGGAATGTCAGCACCTTATAGCTTTGTGGTTGGGCAGTGAGTCAAGAGGGCTGTGACATTCTCTGATCCAGGAGAAGGCTATATATACACCCTGATGTGAGGTTTTGCTTTGGGGCTCACTTTGAGAATAGTTGTGTGATTTCACCAGAGGAGACTCTGGGAAGCCGTTGAGCCCCCCGGCTTTGAAAAACCCAGATGTTGGTGCTTCCCTCTCTGGTTACTGACTGGGTATGGATGCAATGATCAGATGGTTGGAAGTCCATCTTGCTGATCTGTTTCTTTCTCTGCTTGTAACTTCCTTTTGTAACTTCTGTTTGTATTCTCTGAAGTTCAGGGTGCTGACTTTTTCCCCTGAACTAGGTAAATGATATTTGTTTGATTGATTAACGTAAGACTGTTAACCAATTTTGAGTTGCTTTCCCTGAGAAAAGCAGATCTAAGAACCTGTGCTAGCAGCCATCCTGGGTATGCTAGGATGCTTGCTGATACAAATATCTAGGGAATTAACACAGAAAAATTGCAAAGGCATGTGAACTAGCTGTGCCACATCTAAAACTATATTATAAAGAGGCAATCATCAAAACTTTTTTAGTACTGGCTAAGAAATAGAGTGGTTTATCAGTGGAATAGGTTAGGTACACAAGATACAAAACAGTCTATGACTATAATAACCTACTGTTTGATAAATTCTAAGACTAAAGCTTCTGGGATAAGAACTCACTATTTGACAAAAAACTCCTGGGAAAAATCGATAATAGCAAGGCAGAAACTAGACCAAAATCTTATACCATATACCAAGATAAGGTCAAATGGATATACAATTCAGTCATAAAGGGTGATACTATATGCAAATTAGGAAAGCAATGATAAACTTTGACAGGCTTGGCTCTTCTTAGCAATGTAATTGTCTAGGACAATTCCCAGAGACTCGTGATGGAAAATGCTATTCACATCCAGAGAAAGAATCATGTATTCTGAATGCAGACTGAAGCATACTATTTTCTTGTCTTTTTCTTTCTTGTGTTTTTCCCTTTTGTTCTGATTCTTCTTTTTCAACATGACTAACATGGAAATATATTTAATAAGATTGTGTATATATAGCCTGTATTGGTTTGTTTAAGATTGTGTGGCCACCTTAGTAATAAGAGAAGGGGAAGACAGTTAGAAGGAAAATTTGCAACTCAAAATCTTGCAAATGGGAATTCTAAAAACCAAATAAATAATTTGATTACAAAAGAAGAAAAATATTTGATAAAGAAAGTAAAATAATAAAACCTATATTTTAAGAAAATAACAACAATATAAAAAGAAAAAGAGTTTGGAAGACTTAAGACCTCTAATCAGCACAGAGACCAAGTATGTTTGTAAAGAAACTTTGTTGAAAAATGCTACTAACTTCCTGACAGAGATGTAAGAGACTCAAAATGAGGGATAAGACATGAAAGTTTTCGTATGACTAATGTGAGAATTATTTTTTGTTAAGCTATGCATATTTCTTCCAAGGATTTTATTTTTATTTTTTTCTTCCTCAATAAGATTGGAATAGAGAAATATAATTGCCAACTTAAATAAAAATTTAATTTAAAATATAAAAAGATAAAATGCTGAAATTTGTCTTTTCATGTATTTGGAAAAAGTAAAATGGTATTTAAATAAAAATTATATTCCCAGCAACATCAAAATGAATGGATACACACAGAGTTCAAAAGTCAAGAGCCACACACATAGAGAACATGTGACTAACACACATGAAGGATGGCCAAGTAAATCCTCTCATACTTCTGTGCTATTGATGTCCTCCAATTGCTTTAATTTAAAGGTGCTTTATTTTATATCATCATTTTTTTGTGATTATAGGTACTTTTATAATATTTAATTATTTATACTCAGTACCTAGTTCTCTATAGTACACCTGGTGTAATGCAATTACAAGCAATCCTATAGAAAGATCAAATTCCAATTTCATTTCTGGACTTTTCAGATTATCCACGTGAATAAATCTTTGGGGAAATTGGTTGACACTCCTATTTTTTTTTTTATTCAAATGTTTTGGCCAGTAAACTCCATTAAAACAGGAACTCTTTTTGTTCATTATTTTAGTATTTTCTTAGTGTAGTGATTTGAACATTATAAAGAAAATAAATGATTGCTAAAATATGTAAACCCAATCTTCAATGGCATCTAATTGAAAGAATGTGGAGAACTGATATCATGTCTCTTGCTCTAAATGAACCAGTGTCATGAAAACAGTTCTAGGTTACCCATGTAAACATTTCTAATACGTAGACAAGTCATGGTGTAGCAAACATAGGTTTTACCTACCCACGTGAATAACTTCTAACTTGTAGTCATGGCCAGTTGTTCTTCTGTTATTCTAGGGTCCAAGAATCATACTGGGGATTTTTGTTTGTTTCGCAGGATATGATGCATGTATTAGTAACATTATTACTAAGGCTTTACCCAGAGACATTCACCAAAATGGGAATTCTCTCTCATGAGACATTTTCAGTAAGTTAATTTTTAGATCAATTAAGATCTCTGATATCCTTGACATTTTGGAGCCAGATGAAGTAAATAAGAATTTAATGGTTGGGAAAGCAAAGATGTTTTCCCACATTGTATTGCTTAAATTCTGGTCTAGTTTACCACATTTGTTTCTCTATGTTTGAGGAGTCTTATGATCACATTTATATAAGCCAAATCCAGACCTGCTATAAAGCCAATCACAAACAACTCTCCTGAGGACTGCAGCTGTGAATAACTTTAAAGGTCTAATTGCATAGTATAATGAGTTATTTATCCAGCAATAAACTAATTCATAACATGCAAGAAACTAAAGCATAATGTACACAACAACATAACCTAACAACTTATTACTAAGGTGGTCACATAGTCTTAAACAAAACATATCATTCAGCCTATCTTATGGTCATCTTTAAGGGGTAGCAGAAAATACAAATAACATTCACCCCTAGGTAATGGTAAGTTACAATTTCCTCAGTCAATGCAGAGTATCCAAGTAAAGTCCTCTTTCACCTGGGCTAGAGGCTGACTTCCAATCATCCTTAAGCCAATAATCCTTAAGGGGTAGCAGAAAGTACAAACACCATACACCCCTAGGGCACAGTAAGTTACAATTTCATCAGTCAACACAGAGTATCCAGGTAAAGTACTCTTTCATCTTAACTTGAGGCTGACTTCTAAAACCCACAGCTACTCCTCCACAGGCTGCTCCTCCTCCATGGCCTGACTGCTCCCAACTCTGGCCTGGATTCACATATAGGCATCTCTCTGCCCCTGTACCACATCTCAGCTCACAGGGACTGCTTCACTCCAAGCTCTTCACAGTTTATGTCTCTCGGAAAACAAAGCTTAATAGGGGTACAGTATGTACACATATTATCAGCACTATCATCTCAATTCACTTTCTGCGTAAGAAACCAATATAGAGCAACAAACAGGGCTTCTCTCTGAGAAACCAACACAGACCAACAGATAGGATTTCTGTCTGAGAAAGTAACACAGATCAACAGACAGAACACCAATATCACAAATATTATCACTCTCAGTTCTGTCTGCTCCCAGTTCTGCTTGTGTTCTTATGTGCTCCTTCCTGTTCCACCCTTTTTGCAAGCTCCTCTTACCTTGGGCTGTCATGTGATTACTTTCAGCCTATTAAGAGGAAGGTAAGATCTTCATATTCCCTTAGGCCTATTAAGGACAACACAATGTGTATTGTTTCCAATCAAAGACTTTTGATACAATCAAAGATGAGGCTCAAAGGCACTTAATTGGCTAAAACTCAATTAAAAAAAACAGCAAAAAATCCTGTTTTCCTTGCCATTTGATTTTCTAATATTTAGTAGACAATAACTCCTATTTTTCAATATGTTTTTATTTTGCTAAATATTTTCCACATACATGTAAATGTTTTTTAACATTCATTCTGTAAAATTTTGCATTTCCATTTCTGTACCTCTCCCCTGTCTTTTCCTGATATTTGAGAAGATAAAGAATTTGATATCAAATTTATGTGCATAATGGTAAGTGAATTTGAAGAGCTTCCCTGCCCCTTAATATGCCTCACTCAGAGACCAACAAAAGAAGCTTGCCTAAGGGAGGCTTGTTTTTCAGGAAGGCCCACACCCTTTGTTCCTTTGCAATTAGGTAGCGGGTTATGAAGATTATGATGTCTTCTGACCTTGAAGAAGCAAATATGTATTGGTGTGTGTGTATATGCATATATGTGTGTATACATATACATGTACATACACATACACACACACATATATATATATATATACATAAACTCTTGAGGTGAGATTTTGTTGGGGCTCAGTTATAGGAAGAGTTGTGTGCTTTGGCCAGATGAGATTCTGGGTAGCCATTGAACCCCCTGGCTTTGAAAACCCAAATGTTGCTGCTTCTCTCTCTGATAACTAACCATGTATGTATGTAATGGTCAGACATCTAGAAGCTTTGTCTGTTGGTCTGTTGAATTGTGTTATTTTCTCTGATTGTATTTTTTTCTGCTTTTAAGTTCTATTTGTGTTTTCTCTGAAGTTCAGGGTGCTGACTTTTCCCCCTGAACTAAGTAAATGATACAAATGTTTGATTAAAGTAAGATTCTTAACCCTTTATCAATTTCTTTCCTTTAGAAAAGCAGATCAAAGAACTTGTGCTAGTAGCCATCCTGGTTATGCTAGGGTGCTTGCTGCTACAACACATCAAGTTCTGAAAAACCTATTTCTGTATTAGTCATGTTGCCAAAGAGAACACAAACAAAACATAAAAGAAGAAGAGTTTAAAAAGTTTTAAAAAATACTTCAGTCTGCACTCTGAGTTTATTGTTTCTCTTTCTGGAGGAGAATAATATTTTTCATCATAGGTCTTTTAGAATTTTCTTGGATCTTTGTCTTGATCTGATTAGCTAAATCTTTCACAATGATCACCTGGTCCTGTTCTCTTCAATTTGTATGAGTTCAGGTAAGTCTTTCCAGAGTTTTCTGGACCCACTCTGCTGATCATTTCTTATTAGAGAATAATATTGCATCATAATCATATACCACAACTTATTTAGCCATTCCTCAATTGATAAGCATTCTTTTGATTTTTCTTTGTCACTACAATCCTGGATATTTCATTTTGTAAAACTTCTGAAGTCCCAACAAATGAAAGGCAATGTTTCTTCTGTTAGTCTGCTATCACAATTTAACTTTCAAGCTAAACATAAGCAGTACACTATATAACAATATCTCTACAAAACGCACCACTCATATTTTCATAGATTTCAATATTACTTATGTTAAAGTGTTTGGGTATGGTAAAATACCAAGCCTCGGACTAAACTAAAGGGGAAATAGATTTCAAAATCAGAAAGAAATCATGATTATTTGAAAAGCAATTGATCCATCTGAATCCACATATTTTGTTTGTAAGTGAAACTTGCGGAGTCCAAGGGGGGTGGAGCCAAGATGGCGGAATAAGAGCAGCAACATATCACAGCTCACACATAGCCACCCCAAAATACCCATAAAATATGACTCTAAACTAGTTCTAGAACTCCGAAACGCACACAAATATACTTTCCACTAAAGTCAGCTGAGCTATGAGGAACCATATCAGCCCTGCGAACCGAAATCAGCCTGGCCTGAAGCCGCGGCTGTGTCCTGGGGGCAGCTGAATGAGAGGAGCCAGGAGGTGGCTGGATGAGAGGAGGCGAGCCCTGGCTGGAGCTTTGGGTGAGCAGATTGGCGGGAGCTGCGGCAGTGTCCAGAACTAGGTCAGTGGGACTTGCGAGGTCGTGGGAGAAAAGCAATCCAGCCAGACTGCCTCCAGGGCTAGGAAGCTGAAAGCAGAGGTCTTGCACCCGCCTCTGCATTGCGGCTTCAGAGCTCTTGGCCTGCAGACTGCAGGGAGACCAAGCGATTGTTTAGCAGCCAAGTGCTCTCGTGTTGAGCGGCCTGGATCCAGATTGCGGTCTTGGGCTTTGGTCTTGTGGTTCTTTTTTATCCAGTGAGTCAGAAGTGGCGGAAGGATGCAGCAATTTTCTAAGAGCTCTGGCAGCTGGGAGGACCCCAGTGATTTGGGACAGAGCTTTCCCCTCTGGAAGCAGAGCTCCACAGAGATTTTAAAAAAAAATCACAGAGTGACCAACCATGAATAAGAATAAGCATAAGAAGCAAAGTAAGAACAGCAACCAAACCCTAGATTCCTTCTTTGGGGAAAAGAAAGACCAAATGAGAGAGCTGCAGGAGGACAGGGAAGCCAGAGCTCCCCCACCAAAAGCATCCAATAAACATGAAGATTGCCTTAAAGCTAGAGATCACCTGAAAAAGGATTTTGAAAACAAAATGAGAGAAGTGGAAGAAAAATTGGGAAGTGAAATAAGAATGTTGCAAGAAAATCATGAAAAGAGAGTCAGCAATCTGACTGAAGAAATTAACACTCTAAAAAAATAGATTAACTCAAATGACAAAGGAGGCACAAGAAGACAAAGAGGGGGAAGAATGCCTTAAAAAGTCGACTTTGCCAGATGGAGAAAGAATCTCAAAAGCACTATGAAGAGAATAATTCTGTCAAAATTAGAGTGGAGCAAATAGATAAAAATGACTTCATGAGAAATCAAGACACTATCAAACAGATCCAAACAAATGAAAAAATAGAGGACAATATGAAATATCTCCTTGAAAAAACCACTGACCTGGAAAACAGATCCAGGAGAGACAACTTAAAAATTATTAGACTACCAGAAAGCCATGATCAAAAAAAGAACTTAGAAAGCATCTTTCAAGAAATTCTCAAGGAAAAT
>JAQQSV010002700.1:11544-23187 GCA_028646515.1 Pseudochirops corinnae | reverse complement strand
CTGCCATAGCTCTCAGGAAGGTGCTGGGTCTCTTTCCTACTTACTTCCGGCTCACTGGATAATGAAGACTCCAGGACCAAGGCCCAAGACCGTGATCTGGATCCAGGCCGCTCAACGTGAGAGCACTTGGCCTCTGAACAATTGCGTAGTCCCCCTGCTGTCTTCAGGCCACAGGCCAGAAGCTGCAATGCAGAGGCGGGTGCAAAACCTCTGTCTTTTGCTTTCCTAGCCCTGGAGGCCTTTTAGCCAGACCGCTTTTCTACCCCGATTTCGCAAGTGTCACTGACCTAGTTCTGAATGCTGCTAGCAGCTAATCCTCGGCTCCTTCCATCCAGCCGCCCCCGGGGCTCAGCCAGGGCTTCAGGCCAGGCTGGGTTTTGGTTCGCAGTGCTGATATGGTTCCTGGTAGCCGAGCTGACTTCAGTGGAAAGTATATTTGTGTGTGTTTTAGAGTTCTAGGATTAGTTTAGAGTCATATTTTATGTGTATTTTGGGGTGGCTATATGACAGCTGTGATATGTTGCTGCTCCTATGCCGCCATCTTGGTTCCACCCCCGAATTTTTTTATTTTTCTAGCACAGTAAAGAAATACATTAACTGAAACCCTCTAATAATTAATAGTCCTCCAATTAGTTAAGTCCATCTTTTATTTCCATAAAGCATATTTTGTAGCTGTGTTTACATAGTTCCTTGGTGCCTTGGTAGGAACACCTCACCACCACTGCCATGGATTTCCATGTGTTTTATAAATTCTGTTGTTTTTTAAATGACATTTCCTTTCCTATTTCTTTCTGATGGTTTTTTTTTTTTTGCTATCAAGGAGTCTACTATTTATACCTTTTGAACTAAGCTATTAATTCTCCTAGCAAGTCTTTTCTCCTAAATTCTCATTTCATTTCCAAGTCTTTCTTCTAGTATTCATATTTTATCTATAGTATCATTTTAAATCTTTTTTTTTAAAGCTGTGTTTCATTTCTTTCAGGATTCTAGTTGATCTTGTGGATATACTGTAGTTTTTTGGTTTGTTTAATCGGTGGTTTTTAGTGGGTGTGGGGTGGGGGAACGGAGATTTATTTGTAGATGTTTTGGAGTTAGTTTTTTCTTCTGGATTTGTATAACATATATCTCTTGTACTAAAGTAGTTCTTCATTATGGGAGTCATGTTTTTATTTATTCATTGTTCTAGTCTTATTTTTCTTTTTTCCCTTTTTTTTGATATTTTATTTAGTATTTTACCTTTCCCCAGTTACATGTAAAAACGGTTTTTAACATTTGTTTTTAAAAATTTTGAGTTCCAAATTCTCTCCCTTCCTTCTTCTCTACCCCCTGATTGAGAAGGCAAGCAATCAATATAGGTTATACACGTGTATCCATACAAAACATATCTATAATAGTCATCTTGGAAAAGAAAACACCAACAAAAAAAAAACTCAAGAAAAACAAAGTTTTTAAAAAGTATGTCTCAATTTGCATTCAGATACCATTAGTTCTTTGTCTAGGGATGGATAGCATTTTTCATCCTAAGTCCTTCAGAGTTGTCTTGTATTTCTGTATTGTTGAGAATAGCTAAGTCATTCACAGTTGATCATCTTACAATATCACTGTTACTTTGTACACAGTTCATTTCACAGGGTAACACAATTCAACAGACATAATGCTTCTGTCTGACAAAGTAACACAAATCAGCAGACAGAATGCTTCTCTCTGACAAAGTAATACAATTCAACAGACATAGTGCTTCTGTCTAACAAAGTAACACCAACACAGAACAGCAGACAAGAGTACCAACATCACAACATTCTCTTTCTTAGCCCAACAGTCGGGTGAATTCAGGCAGGAGCTGGGAGAGATCAGCCTGTGGAAGAGGAACTGTGGGGTTTGGAAGCCAGCCTCCAATCAAGATAAAAGAAAATGAAAGAGAACTTTACTTGGGTACTCAGTAGGGACTGATGACATTGTAACTTACTATGACCTAGGGGTGGATGGCCTTTGTACTTTCCACTGCCCCTTAAGGATGACTGGCTTAAGGATGATTAGAAGCAAGCCTTCAATCAAGATAAAAGAAGACTTTAGATGGGTACTTTATATTGATTGAGGAGATTGTAAGTTACTGAATTATATATTTTGTTAAGACTATGTGACCACCTTAGTAAGAAGTTATTATGTTATATTGTTGTGTATACTGTGCTTTAGCTTCTTGAATGTTTTGCTTTAGTTTATTGTTGAATAAATAGAGAGTTACTATACTATGGGATTAGATCCTTAAAAGTTATTCACAGCAGCAGTCCTCAAGAGAGCTGCTTGTGATTGGCTTTACAATGATGAGCAGGATGCTCTCAGAAAAACCTGGAAAAATTTGCATGGGCTGATAGCAAAGTGAAATGTCTGTTGATTTGTGTTAGTGGTCCTTTGTCAGACAGAAGCGCGCTGTCTGTTGATTTCTCAAATAGAAAGTGAATTGAGATAGTACCAGCGATGTGTGTAAATATTGTTGTAGCCCTATTGAGCTTTGTTTTCCTAGAAACAGAAACTGAAGAGTTTGGGATGGAGCAGTCCCTGTGAGCTTTGATATGGAATAGGAGCAGAGAGCTGCCTATCTGTGAATACAGGCAACAGTGTGGTGAATCCAGGCAAGAGCTAGCAGCATGGAAGAGGAGCCATGGGGTTTGGAAGTCAGGCTCATGGGTACTCAGTAGGAACTGATGATATTGTAACTTACTGTGATGTAGGGGTAGATGGCCTTTGTACTTTCTACTACCCCTTAAGGATGATTGACTTAAGGATGATTATCCCTTAAGGATGATTGTAGGCCAGTCTGAAGTCAAGATGAAAGAAGACTTATTTGAGTCCTCTATATTGATTGAGGAAATTGTGACTTACTGAGTGATATGTTTTGTTTAAGACTATGTGGCCACCTTTGTAATAAGTTGTTATGTTATGTTCTTGTGAATGTTATGCTTTAATTTCTTGAAAATTTTGCTTTAGTTTATTTGCTGAATAGAGAGTTCACTATACAATGCAATTAGATCCTTAAAATTATTCACAGCAGCAGTCCTCAGGAGAGCTACTCATGATTTCTTATAGTATAATAGTATTCCATCATAATCATATTCAATTTGTTCAGCCATTTCCCAACTGATGGGAATCCCCTCTATTTCTAATTCTTTGCCCCCAGAAAAGAACTAGTATAAGTATTTTTGTCCATGCAGGTCTTTTTCCTTTTTGTTTTTTATCTCTTTTAAGATAACAGACCTAGTAGTGGTACTGGTAGCTCAAAGAGTATGCCTGGTTTTATAGCTCATTGAACATAGTTTCAAATTGCTCTATAGAATGATTGAATCAGTTCACAACTCCACCAACAATGAATTAATGCCTCATTTTTCTCATACTCCTTCAGTCAATTGTTGTTTACCTTTTCTTACCTATTAGCCAATCTAACAAGGTATGAGGTTGTACCCCAGAATTGTTTTAATTTGCATTTCTCCAATCAATAGTCAGATGAATTAGTTTTCATATGGTTAGAGAGAGCTTTGATTATTTCATTTAAAAACTGATCCTATCTTTTGATATGATTGGGAATGGCTCTTATTTTTTTGTTGTTTACCTTTTCTTACCTATTAGCCAATCTAACAAGTATGAGGTAGTACTCCAGAATTGCTTTAATTTGCATTTCTCCAATCAATAGTGAGATGAAGTAGTTTTCATATGGTTACAGATAGCTTTAATTACTTCATTTAAAAACTGATCCTATCTTTTGATATGATTGGGAATGGCTCTTATTTTTATAAATTTAACTCAGTTCTCTATATGTGTGAGAAATGAGATTTTTATCAGAGAAATCTGCTTCAAAATTTTTTCAGTTACTATTACTAATTGTAGTCTCCTCCATCCTATTCCCCAACCCCTGTTTATTCTCTTCTCTCTCTCCTTTCACCCTGTCCCTGCTCAAAAGTGTTTTGCTTCTGACTACCCTCTTCCCCAATTTGCCCTACCTTCTATCTCCACGATCCCCTTTCTATTATTCCCTTCCTCTCCTGCTTTCCTGAAGGGTGAAATAGATTTCTATACCCAATTGAATGTATATCTTATTCCCTCTTTGAGCCAATTCTGATGAGTGTAAGGTTCATTCACTCCCCTTCACCTCCCCCCTTCTTCCCTTTCACTTTAAAAGTTCTTTCTTACCTCTTTTATGTGAGATGATTTAACCCATTCTACCTCTCCCTTTCTCTTTTTCCCAGTACATTCCTCTCTCTCTCCTCCCTCAATTTTATTTTTAGGTATCATCCCTTTATATTCAATTCATATATGTCCCCTCTCTCCACATATATACTCCTTCTAAATGCTATAATAATGGAAAATGTCTTATGTGTTACAAATATCATCTCTCCATGTAGGAACGTAAACAGTTTAATCTTAAGTACCTTACGATTTCCCTTTTCTGTTTACTGTTTTTATGCTACTCTTGAGTCTTGTACTTGAAAGTCAAATTTTCTATTCAGCTCTGGTCTTTTCATCAAGAATACTCGAAAGTTCTCTATGTCATTGAATGTCTATTTTTCTTCAGAAAGATTATACTCAGTTTCGCTGTGCAGGTGATTCTTGGTTGTAATGCTAGCTCCTTTGCCCTCCAGAATATCATATTCGAAGCCCTCTGATCCTTTAATGAAAAATTAAGTACTAAGCACTTACTTATGTGCAAAGTACTGGGAATACAAACAGAAAAAGAAGACAGCTCTTGCTCTCAACTAGCTCACATTCTAATGTTGGAGACAACAAACAAAAATGTTAGCTGCTGCTAACTTATTGAGTAACATCACTTATTGAGTGATATGTTTTGTTTAAGACTATGTGGCCACCTTTGTAAGCTGCTAAATCTTATGTTATCCTGACTATGGCTCCACCATATTTGATTTATTTCTTTGTCAGCACTATTTTCTAAATTAAAGTGGCCATTATTGAATGGAGTCACCATTGAGAGATTCTCTATCCCTTTCACCTCCACTATGAACAAAATGACACTGATAATAAGCAAGTAAGCCCAAGAGACTCCAGAACAACAGAGTCCTTCTATGAACTCTTCTTCTAACTGAGCCCCTAGAGTCATCATACAAGGGAGTGACCCTTGTAAATATGTGACCTGGCAACTGAACTTGCAGATGCTACCATCCCTACTTCCTTAGTAGGCACAGTGACTGAAAACTCCCGAAATAAAGTTTTCACCACCAAAGTTCTTGACACCATCAAGTAGATAAGACATCAGTTTCTATAAATAGAAAAGGTGCCAAAGGAGAGGTATTACCATCTATACCCTGCAAACCACTTAGCCTTTCCATCTGACCTGTGGCTAACATTTTCTATATTTGTTGTCTCCAACATTAGAATGTGAGCTTGCTGAGAGCAAGAGTTGTCTTCTTTTTCTATTTGTATTCCCAGTACTTTGTACATAAGTAAGTGCTTAATACTTACTTTTTCATTCATTCATTCACTTGTGCAAATTTATTAAGCTGTGTCTTCCTCAGTTACTCTTTCTGTATAATTCTTATAAGAATAGTTGAGCCAATTTCAATTGAGCATGTTATAATAATACTTCCATATAATAATGCATTTGTGATACTATATATTGACCTATAAAGATAAATATGACAAAAGAGATCTTTAAAAAACTTAGGAGAAAACGGGTTATTATATTTTTAGTTCTATTGTCATAGCTAAACAAATTTGGCAATCTTTTCATCTATCACCTGTTACAGGTAACAATCACACTGGTAATTTTAGAAGATTATGCTTTTTTGAGCATCTATCAAAAATCAGAACACACTATTCTAAATAAATTTTCTCTGGGGTATTAATAAAAATATTGTAGTAGTAGCTAGCAGTTTATATAGCACTTTAAGGTTTGTACAGTGCTTTACAAATATTAAATCATTTTATCATTTTAACATTCCTGGGCGGCAAGTGCCATTGTTATCTCCATTTTGCAGATGAGGAAACAGAGGCAAAGAGAGTTTAAGGGACTTATTCAAGGGTTTTAAAACTAGTGAAGTGTCTGAGGCTCGATTTGAACTCAGGTCTTCCAGACTATAGGTCCAGTAAGATGCTTCTATTCTCATTTATTAATTCCTCAGTAATATAGCAAGGTAGATTAAGAACATACTTCTTAAAAAAATATAGTAGGAAATGAGGCTGTAACTTGCTGCATACTAGAATATTAGTAAAGGATTACACATATTCATGGTATGGTCTCTCTCACAAACCCAAATATTTGTGGGTCCTATTGCCACACACTGCCACAAAATAGTTATGATTGAAATCTATTGTGGTTTAGTAAAATAGCATAGTCCAAAGCTTTCAGTTCAAAGCCCATTTTGATGAGTATAATACAGAACAAAAGCACACATACAACTAGAAGCTAATATGCTTGAGGAAATAAAGTGAATCAAAGATATATGATACAGAAATGTTAAAAGTCAGTAGCAAGGGTACAGATAAGAAACCTTAAAGCAAAGCATAGATTGTGGCATCATTACAGCATGGTGCTAAGCATTAAATGAACACATGACAGAAATAAGGAATCAAATATAAAATGGGTTTTAGTTCTACAATATGATAGGACAATGTAATGGGAAGAGCACTGGATGAAGAATGAGGGGAGGTACTGAATCCAAATCTTGTCTCTGCCACTTGTTACAGGTGTGTATATCACTTAAATTCCCTGGGTGTCAGTTTATATCAGCTATAAATGAAGGGTTAGGACAGATGATTTCTCACTCTAAATCTATCAAAATCTGTTCCTTTAGGTGAATGCAGACACAATAGAGCATAGTTACAATTAATGATGAGCTTGTATAATGAACTTTCATAAAATGAAATTACTTTCATTAGTCATTATTTAGCATTTGCTGAGTATACACAATGTGTCAGACAACGGTATAAAACATAAAAACTCAAGGCTAATGGTTGATTTTTACAAACTCTTTTGATGTGCTAAGAACCTAGAATGAGGACAGTAACAATTATGTTGAGAAAAGTGTCAACATAGGCACAATCTACAAATTCACTAATTACTAAAGTACATTTTTAAAAGCTTTTTATTGAGGCTACATATGAATGAAAATGAGATGAGCTGGCCATTGAGTGAGAATGAAAGACAAAAAATGGATGAAAAAAAGTGGTGGACTGGTATCCTCAAAATAAAGAAACTGAAGACTTTAGTGTACTTTTGGGTTTTGTATTATGAAATATACATAAGAGACATGAAAGATGTGGAAGTGAGGAGAGTTTGCCATGGGCATGGATGGAGAACATGCCTGTACCATAAAATTAAGAAGTCTTCAAAATTTTTAAATTTTAAAGTAAGATACATAAGCCTATTGATGGAATTTAACTGTGGTCTGCAGTTCATGTCAACGGGGTGTGTAGATAAGTCAAAACAACCAACTACCCCCACTGCTTAAGCAAAAATTAAAGGACAAGTCCTTTTGACATCAAGCTGTCATAACTTCACCAAGGATTTTTAAAATGCTGAAGTAGACAACAGGGTAAGAATAGAGTTCATTTAAAAATTCAAGATAAAATTAGCATTGGGGAGGTGGGGGTGGAGGGAACCAGAGTAAATCCATTTTAAAAGGGAGCTCAAAAGTTCTGGTGAGGAGACTTGCTCCAAAGCGAAAACCACAGTGAAGAGGGTGCTGGAGAATGAAGAGCTTTTACTCTCTTCAAGAAGTGAAGATTGCTTCAGGCTATTCCAAAGGGAAGTTGTTCCAGGAAGATCAAAGAAGAAACTAACTGTTCTCTGAACCAAGAAAGAAAAAACCAAGTGAATCAGGACATTGTGGCGCTTAATAATTGAGAAGCAAAATGTGTTAACCCAATAACGAATTCCAAGATTTTGCTTAAAACAGTTGAGAATAGGCTGAGTAGAGAAAGTCAAGTAAAGCTATCTCTGACTAGTTATAAACAAAATACGTCTTTTTTGTACTTAGGAGTCTCTTTTGCTCCCAAAGTTTCAGTACCATGTTAACACATTTTCCTACTCAATTATTAAAAACCACAATGCCATGGATTCACTTGGTCTATTTCTTTCTTGGTTGTGTTTGTGGACAGAAGACAGACGTGAGAAATGTAGTGAATAAAAGAGCAATAAAATTTGGTAACTGACTGGATATGAGAATAGGAATGACGCCTGAGTCACTCAGTGGAAGTCCTGGGATGACTGCAAAGACAGTGGTACCTTCAATAGAAATCAAAAAGCCATGAGAAGGAAGAGGCTTACAAGGAAAGAGTGTGACCTTTGTTTCAGATATGTTGAATTTGAGGTTCCTAAAAACTTCCAGAAGGTGACAGAGACAAAGAGGTTAGCAATAAAAAAAGTGGAAAAGAACCTTCATTTGCAAGGCACTAACCAGTCAATCATTTCACGTCTAGCTATTTATATTATACCTGTATATATTTTTGTTTGAAAAGATTGAATAAAATAAGTTCACTGGAAAAAAAAAGAAGGGAAGGAAGGAAAGAACCTTCAGTGGTTCCCTATGACCTCTAGGATAAAATACAAATTCCTCTGTTAAATAGCTAAGATCCTTTACAAACTGACTATAGTCTGTCTTTCTAGGCTGATCTTCCATGCATAGACTAGCCTACTTATTATTTCTCAATCATGATAATCCATTGGCCTCTCTGTGCCTCTTATACAGACTGCCAAAAAGTCATTCTTATGTCAGTGAGGCTGACAGAATACCAGTCTTCTGGCACAGGAGAGACATTCATAGACTCTTAAAGTTGGAAGAGTGCTCAGAGATATTTGAGTCCATCATCTCATTTTGAAGAAGAGGAAACTGAGAAGTAGAGAGATGAAGCCACTTCCCTAAGGTTAGATGAATCAGAATTCAACCCAGCTTATGTAATTATTTTTTTAAAATTATTCTAGACTTAACAAACATCAAATAAAATGACTATTTCCCAATACAAAGTAGAACATAGTCAAGAGTCAATAACTATTTATTAAGCATTTACTGTGTTACCAAGCACTGCACTAAGTGCTGGATAAACAAACACAAAGACAGTCCCTATCCTCAAGGAGCTAACAATCTCATGGAGAAAGGCAGCTGTATGAGGGCATGATGGAGAGTTCCAAAGAAGCCAAAAGCAGTGAGTCTGCTTGGAAATACGAAGAAAAATGGTGCTGAGTCCCCTCCTCAAACAGATTCTGGGACTTGTGGTCCCATCCTCTTGTCAGAAGGTTTAACCAAAGGGGTGGAGGGTACTAATGAGATGTGTTCTGTTATTCTGCTTGTCTGTTTTTCCTTCTAGTTCTCCTGTTCACTTCTGTGCATTTTTTAAAATGCTTCAATAACTTTTCTTTTTGAGGGGTGAATAGGGAATCATTAGCTCTTCTCTCCTTTATACTTTTCCAACCAAAAAACTGGGGGGAAAATGATTGAAATAAATATCCATAGTCAAGCAAAACCAATTCCAATATTGACTGTGTCTAAAACTATTTTATCTCACTGAACACCTTGAGTCCAAAACTTCTATGTCAGGAGACAGGAGGCATAGTTCATCATTGGTTAAGAGTTGGTCACTATACATGAATCAGAGTTAATAAGTCTTTTTAAGTTGCTTTTTTTTTCTTTTCAGTGTTGTTGTATAAATTATTATCCTGGTTCTGCTCACTTCAAACAGGCAACAGTTACACATTTCTCCAAAACTGTCCCTTTCATCATTTTTTATGACGCAATAATGTCCCGTTATAGTCATATGCCAAGATATGTTCAACCATTACCAAATTGATAAGTATCCCTCTAATTCTTAGTTGTTACCTAAAACAAAAAGAACTGCTATAAATTTTTTTGTATATATGGGTCCTTTTCCTCTTTCTTTGATCTTTCTGAGGCAAAGACATAGTAGTGGTACCACTGGGTAAAAGAGTGTGCATGGTTTAGTGACTTTGGGGATATAATCCAAATTGCTTTGCTGAATGGCTAAGCCAATTCACAGACACACTGATTGTGCTTCAGTGTACCTCCTTTCACAATTTTTTTGGTTACTTTGCCAATCCAGCAAGTATGAGATGGATCCTTAATAGCTTATATAATTCTAATTTCTGTGAGCTCTCCCCTTTTTGACATTACCTTTGATTTAAATGATAAAAACAACAACAAACTCAGGAAAAAGGAGCAAGCCAACAAAGCTGACACAAAACAGCTTGAATCAGCTAAAGGAAAAGAACAGAAGAAATTTTTAATATTTCATAGAAAGGACATATAGAGTCATACATGTTTAACCTCAGATATTGACGCAAAAATTTTCTTCTTATTTAGTTTCTTGTGGTAATGATGATTTTCAGTAGTTTCTCAACCAGAAAGGAACATGAGTGCATAAGAGACTCTTAAGCTAATGTAAAGCTTAGTTACCAAACACCTATGTTCTTATATTTATTTTATTTACTTTAATGCTGACTCTCTTCCTGGCATATCTCCATTTTAAATGGGTCAATAAAAGAATGTCAAGAGGAACCCATTTCCCCCTTATAAGTCCCATTATGTCCTTTCTGCAATGAAATTTAAAAAAGAAGAATACAGAACAAGCAATCTCACACACACACACACACACACACACACACACACACAGCCAAACTATAAATCTCATTATGGACATATTTGTCATCAGAGAAATAAAGGTTTCAATCTTTACCTTGCTTCAACTGGGCATAAATACATATATGTTCAAGAATTCCTCAAACATATCCTAAAAATCTAGAAAATTATTTTACTTGTCTTAGGTAATCACAAATTTTATCATGGGTTAAAATTTTAAACATAAAATGATTCCTGAAACTGAATTTTAATCATATGGATGAATCACAACATGTATCTTTAGCTAGGCATGTATTATGGATAAGTCTAGTTTCCTACCGAGAATAATCACATGTTCTAATTACCATTTTGGTTATACACATAATTAATAATATTCTGTCTTAATGGGACACATTGAAACTTCAGACAGTTTCATGCTGTAACTATGCATATTACCAAATCCTAATATCAGATGTGCTGCCAAACACAAAGAAATTATGATGTTATAGTCTAGCACTAATAACAATATTCATATTTTTATACAAAAATGCAATGAAAAAATACTTGATTTTCCCTTGAGAGATTGCTTCATGCTAATAATTTTATATTACTGGGTTATCTCCATTTACCCTAAATTATTCATTTTGACCAATGATCTTATCAAAAATAAAAACACAAAAGTAAATGAGACAAATATTCACATACAAAAGGATATTATGATGAACAGAACACAGACTTACTGAGTGTAAACTTTCATTTTCACGTAGACAAGCTGTTTGGAGCTCTGATTTCAGAGCTGAAATGTGGTTTCGATGAGATGTCATTTCCTTCTCTAATGTAGCAATTCTAGAGCTTGCAAGTTGGTAGACATCCATGAAACTTTTAATCATAGCCTAAAGAAATAAAAACAGTGTCACATACAATTCAAATAAAACTGTCCCCAAAGGAGAATCTCCATAATTTGAAAGCAGAATCATTAAAATTTGAAAACAAACAAGTTTTCATCTTTCTTGAAAATAATAAAGCAAAACATTAACTTTTAGATTGAGAGCACTTGTATCTATTTTCA
>JAQQSV010002700.1:0-11444 GCA_028646515.1 Pseudochirops corinnae | reverse complement strand
TGTCTACCAACTTGCAAGCTCTAGAATTGCTACATTAGAGAAGGAAATGACATCTCATCGAAACCACATTTCAGCTCTGAAATCAGAGCTCCAAACAGCTTGTCTACGTGAAAATGAAAGTTTACACTCAGTAAGTCTGTGTTCTGTTCATCATAATATCCTTTTGTATGTGAATATTTGTCTCATTTACTTTTGTGTTTTTATTTTTGATAAGATCATTGGTCAAAATGAATAATTTAGGGTAAATGGAGATAACCCAGTAATATAAAATTATTAGCATGAAGCAATCTCTCAAGGGAAAATCAAGTATTTTTTCATTGCATTTTTGTATAAAAATATGAATATTGTTATTAGTGCTAGACTATAACATCATAATTTCTTTGTGTTTGGCAGCACATCTGATATTAGGATTTGGTAATATGCATAGTTACAGCATGAAACTGTCTGAAGTTTCAATGTGTCCCATTAAGACAGAATATTATTAATTATGTGTATAACCAAAATGGTAATTAGAACATGTGATTATTCTCGGTAGGAAACTAGACTTATCCATAATACATGCCTAGCTAAAGATACATGTTGTGATTCATCCATATGATTAAAATTCAGTTTCAGGAATCATTTTATGTTTAAAATTTTAACCCATGATAAAATTTGTGATTACCTAAGACAAGTAAAATAATTTTCTAGATTTTTAGGATATGTTTGAGGAATTCTTGAACATATATGTATTTATGCCCAGTTGAAGCAAGGTAAAGATTGAAACCTTTATTTCTCTGATGACAAATATGTCCATAATGAGATTTATAGTTTGGCTGTGTGTGTGTGTGTGTGTGTGTGTGTGTGTGTGTGAGATTGCTTGTTCTGTATTCTTCTTTTTTAAATTTCATTGCAGAAAGGACATAATGGGACTTATAAGGGGGAAATGGGTTCCTCTTGACATTCTTTTATTGACCCATTTAAAATGGAGATATGCCAGGAAGAGAGTCAGCATTAAAGTAAATAAAATAAATATAAGAACATAGGTGTTTGGTAACTAAGCTTTACATTAGCTTAAGAGTCTCTTATGCACTCATGTTCCTTTCTGGTTGAGAAACTACTGAAAATCATCATTACCACAAGAAACTAAATAAGAAGAAAATTTTTGCGTCAATATCTGAGGTTAAACATGTATGACTCTATATGTCCTTTCTATGAAATATTAAAAATTTCTTCTGTTCTTTTCCTTTAGCTGATTCAAGCTGTTTTGTGTCAGCTTTGTTGGCTTGCTCCTTTTTCCTGAGTTTGTTGTTGTTTTTATCATTTAAATCAAAGGTAATGTCAAAAAGGGGAGAGCTCACAGAAATTAGAATTATATAAGCTATTAAGGATCCATCTCATACTTGCTGGATTGGCAAAGTAACCAAAAAAATTGTGAAAGGAGGTACACTGAAGCACAATCAGTGTGTCTGTGAATTGGCTTAGCCATTCAGCAAAGCAATTTGGATTATATCCCCAAAGTCACTAAACCATGCACACTCTTTTACCCAGTGGTACCACTACTATGTCTTTGCCTCAGAAAGATCAAAGAAAGAGGAAAAGGACCCATATATACAAAAAAATTTATAGCAGTTCTTTTTGTTTTAGGTAACAACTAAGAATTAGAGGGATACTTATCAATTTGGTAATGGTTGAACATATCTTGGCATATGACTATAACGGGACATTATTGCGTCATAAAAAATGATGAAAGGGACAGTTTTGGAGAAATGTGTAACTGTTGCCTGTTTGAAGTGAGCAGAACCAGGATAATAATTTATACAACAACACTGAAAAGAAAAAAAAAGCAACTTAAAAAGACTTATTAACTCTGATTCATGTATAGTGACCAACTCTTAACCAATGATGAACTATGCCTCCTGTCTCCTGACATAGAAGTTTTGGACTCAAGGTGTTCAGTGAGATAAAATAGTTTTAGACACAGTCAATATTGGAATTGGTTTTGCTTGACTATGGATATTTATTTCAATCATTTTCCCCCCAGTTTTTTGGTTGGAAAAGTATAAAGGAGAGAAGAGCTAATGATTCCCTATTCACCCCTCAAAAAGAAAAGTTATTGAAGCATTTTAAAAAATGCACAGAAGTGAACAGGAGAACTAGAAGGAAAAACAGACAAGCAGAATAACAGAACACATCTCATTAGTACCCTCCACCCCTTTGGTTAAACCTTCTGACAAGAGGATGGGACCACAAGTCCCAGAATCTGTTTGAGGAGGGGACTCAGCACCATTTTTCTTCGTATTTCCAAGCAGACTCACTGCTTTTGGCTTCTTTGGAACTCTCCATCATGCCCTCATACAGCTGCCTTTCTCCATGAGATTGTTAGCTCCTTGAGGATAGGGACTGTCTTTGTGTTTGTTTATCCAGCACTTAGTGCAGTGCTTGGTAACACAGTAAATGCTTAATAAATAGTTATTGACTCTTGACTATGTTCTACTTTGTATTGGGAAATAGTCATTTTATTTGATGTTTGTTAAGTCTAGAATAATTTTAAAAAAATAATTACATAAGCTGGGTTGAATTCTGATTCATCTAACCTTAGGGAAGTGGCTTCATCTCTCTACTTCTCAGTTTCCTCTTCTTCAAAATGAGATGATGGACTCAAATATCTCTGAGCACTCTTCCAACTTTAAGAGTCTATGAATGTCTCTCCTGTGCCAGAAGACTGGTATTCTGTCAGCCTCACTGACATAAGAATGACTTTTTGGCAGTCTGTATAAGAGGCACAGAGAGGCCAATGGATTATCATGATTGAGAAATAATAAGTAGGCTAGTCTATGCATGGAAGATCAGCCTAGAAAGACAGACTATAGTCAGTTTGTAAAGGATCTTAGCTATTTAACAGAGGAATTTGTATTTTATCCTAGAGGTCATAGGGAACCACTGAAGGTTCTTTCCTTCCTTCCCTTCTTTTTTTTTCCAGTGAACTTATTTTATTCAATCTTTTCAAACAAAAATATATACAGGTATAATATAAATAGCTAGACGTGAAATGATTGACTGGTTAGTGCCTTGCAAATGAAGGTTCTTTTCCACTTTTTTTATTGCTAACCTCTTTGTCTCTGTCACCTTCTGGAAGTTTTTAGGAACCTCAAATTCAACATATCTGAAACAAAGGTCACACTCTTTCCTTGTAAGCCTCTTCCTTCTCATGGCTTTTTGATTTCTATTGAAGGTACCACTGTCTTTGCAGTCATCCCAGGACTTCCACTGAGTGACTCAGGCGTCATTCCTATTCTCATATCCAGTCAGTTACCAAATTTTATTGCTCTTTTATTCACTACATTTCTCACGTCTGTCTTCTGTCCACAAACACAACCAAGAAAGAAATAGACCAAGTGAATCCATGGCATTGTGGTTTTTAATAATTGAGTAGGAAAATGTGTTAACATGGTACTGAAACTTTGGGAGCAAAAGAGACTCCTAAGTACAAAAAAGACGTATTTTGTTTATAACTAGTCAGAGATAGCTTTACTTGACTTTCTCTACTCAGCCTATTCTCAACTGTTTTAAGCAAAATCTTGGAATTCGTTATTGGGTTAACACATTTTGCTTCTCAATTATTAAGCGCCACAATGTCCTGATTCACTTGGTTTTTTCTTTCTTGGTTCAGAGAACAGTTAGTTTCTTCTTTGATCTTCCTGGAACAACTTCCCTTTGGAATAGCCTGAAGCAATCTTCACTTCTTGAAGAGAGTAAAAGCTCTTCATTCTCCAGCACCCTCTTCACTGTGGTTTTCGCTTTGGAGCAAGTCTCCTCACCAGAACTTTTGAGCTCCCTTTTAAAATGGATTTACTCTGGTTCCCTCCACCCCCACCTCCCCAATGCTAATTTTATCTTGAATTTTTAAATGAACTCTATTCTTACCCTGTTGTCTACTTCAGCATTTTAAAAATCCTTGGTGAAGTTATGACAGCTTGATGTCAAAAGGACTTGTCCTTTAATTTTTGCTTAAGCAGTGGGGGTAGTTGGTTGTTTTGACTTATCTACACACCCCGTTGACATGAACTGCAGACCACAGTTAAATTCCATCAATAGGCTTATGTATCTTACTTTAAAATTTAAAAATTTTGAAGACTTCTTAATTTTATGGTACAGGCATGTTCTCCATCCATGCCCATGGCAAACTCTCCTCACTTCCACATCTTTCATGTCTCTTATGTATATTTCATAATACAAAACCCAAAAGTACACTAAAGTCTTCAGTTTCTTTATTTTGAGGATACCAGTCCACCACTTTTTTTCATCCATTTTTTGTCTTTCATTCTCACTCAATGGCCAGCTCATCTCATTTTCATTCATATGTAGCCTCAATAAAAAGCTTTTAAAAATGTACTTTAGTAATTAGTGAATTTGTAGATTGTGCCTATGTTGACACTTTTCTCAACATAATTGTTACTGTCCTCATTCTAGGTTCTTAGCACATCAAAAGAGTTTGTAAAAATCAACCATTAGCCTTGAGTTTTTATGTTTTATACCGTTGTCTGACACATTGTGTATACTCAGCAAATGCTAAATAATGACTAATGAAAGTAATTTCATTTTATGAAAGTTCATTATACAAGCTCATCATTAATTGTAACTATGCTCTATTGTGTCTGCATTCACCTAAAGGAACAGATTTTGATAGATTTAGAGTGAGAAATCATCTGTCCTAACCCTTCATTTATAGCTGATATAAACTGACACCCAGGGAATTTAAGTGATATACACACCTGTAACAAGTGGCAGAGACAAGATTTGGATTCAGTACCTCCCCTCATTCTTCATCCAGTGCTCTTCCCATTACATTGTCCTATCATATTGTAGAACTAAAACCCATTTTATATTTGATTCCTTATTTCTGTCATGTGTTCATTTAATGCTTAGCACCATGCTGTAATGATGCCACAATCTATGCTTTGCTTTAAGGTTTCTTATCTGTACCCTTGCTACTGACTTTTAACATTTCTGTATCATATATCTTTGATTCACTTTATTTCCTCAAGCATATTAGCTTCTAGTTGTATGTGTGCTTTTGTTCTGTATTATACTCATCAAAATGGGCTTTGAACTGAAAGCTTTGGACTATGCTATTTTACTAAACCACAATAGATTTCAATCATAACTATTTTGTGGCAGTGTGTGGCAATAGGACCCACAAATATTTGGGTTTGTGAGAGAGACCATACCATGAATATGTGTAATCCTTTACTAATATTCTAGTATGCAGCAAGTTACAGCCTCATTTCCTACTATATTTTTTTAAGAAGTATGTTCTTAATCTACCTTGCTATATTACTGAGGAATTAATAAATGAGAATAGAAGCATCTTACTGGACCTATAGTCTGGAAGACCTGAGTTCAAATCGAGCCTCAGACACTTCACTAGTTTTAAAACCCTTGAATAAGTCCCTTAAACTCTCTTTGCCTCTGTTTCCTCATCTGCAAAATGGAGATAACAATGGCACTTGCCGCCCAGGAATGTTAAAATGATAAAATGATTTAATATTTGTAAAGCACTGTACAAACCTTAAAGTGCTATATAAACTGCTAGCTACTACTACAATATTTTTATTAATACCCCAGAGAAAATTTATTTAGAATAGTGTGTTCTGATTTTTGATAGATGCTCAAAAAAGCATAATCTTCTAAAATTACCAGTGTGATTGTTACCTGTAACAGGTGATAGATGAAAAGATTGCCAAATTTGTTTAGCTATGACAATAGAACTAAAAATATAATAACCCGTTTTCTCCTAAGTTTTTTAAAGATCTCTTTTGTCATATTTATCTTTATAGGTCAATATATAGTATCACAAATGCATTATTATATGGAAGTATTATTATAACATGCTCAATTGAAATTGGCTCAACTATTCTTATAAGAATTATACAGAAAGAGTAACTGAGGAAGACACAGCTTAATAAATTTGCACAAGTGAATGAATGAATGAAAAAGTAAGTATTAAGCACTTACTTATGTACAAAGTACTGGGAATACAAATAGAAAAAGAAGACAACTCTTGCTCTCAGCAAGCTCACATTCTAATGTTGGAGACAACAAATATAGAAAATGTTAGCCACAGGTCAGATGGAAAGGCTAAGTGGTTTGCAGGGTATAGATGGTAATACCTCTCCTTTGGCACCTTTTCTATTTATAGAAACTGATGTCTTATCTACTTGATGGTGTCAAGAACTTTGGTGGTGAAAACTTTATTTCGGGAGTTTTCAGTCACTGTGCCTACTAAGGAAGTAGGGATGGTAGCATCTGCAAGTTCAGTTGCCAGGTCACATATTTACAAGGGTCACTCCCTTGTATGATGACTCTAGGGGCTCAGTTAGAAGAAGAGTTCATAGAAGGACTCTGTTGTTCTGGAGTCTCTTGGGCTTACTTGCTTATTATCAGTGTCATTTTGTTCATAGTGGAGGTGAAAGGGATAGAGAATCTCTCAATGGTGACTCCATTCAATAATGGCCACTTTAATTTAGAAAATAGTGCTGACAAAGAAATAAATCAAATATGGTGGAGCCATAGTCAGGATAACATAAGATTTAGCAGCTTACAAAGGTGGCCACATAGTCTTAAACAAAACATATCACTCAATAAGTGATGTTACTCAATAAGTTAGCAGCAGCTAACATTTTTGTTTGTTGTCTCCAACATTAGAATGTGAGCTAGTTGAGAGCAAGAGCTGTCTTCTTTTTCTGTTTGTATTCCCAGTACTTTGCACATAAGTAAGTGCTTAGTACTTAATTTTTCATTAAAGGATCAGAGGGCTTCGAATATGATATTCTGGAGGGCAAAGGAGCTAGCATTACAACCAAGAATCACCTGCACAGCGAAACTGAGTATAATCTTTCTGAAGAAAAATAGACATTCAATGACATAGAGAACTTTCGAGTATTCTTGATGAAAAGACCAGAGCTGAATAGAAAATTTGACTTTCAAGTACAAGACTCAAGAGTAGCATAAAAACAGTAAACAGAAAAGGGAAATCGTAAGGTACTTAAGATTAAACTGTTTACGTTCCTACATGGAGAGATGATATTTGTAACACATAAGACATTTTCCATTATTATAGCATTTAGAAGGAGTATATATGTGGAGAGAGGGGACATATATGAATTGAATATAAAGGGATGATACCTAAAAATAAAATTGAGGGAGGAGAGAGAGAGGAATGTACTGGGAAAAAGAGAAAGGGAGAGGTAGAATGGGTTAAATCATCTCACATAAAAGAGGTAAGAAAGAACTTTTAAAGTGAAAGGGAAGAAGGGGGGAGGTGAAGGGGAGTGAATGAACCTTACACTCATCAGAATTGGCTCAAAGAGGGAATAAGATATACATTCAATTGGGTATAGAAATCTATTTCACCCTTCAGGAAAGCAGGAGAGGAAGGGAATAATAGAAAGGGGATCGTGGAGATAGAAGGTAGGGCAAATTGGGGAAGAGGGTAGTCAGAAGCAAAACACTTTTGAGCAGGGACAGGGTGAAAGGAGAGAGAGAAGAGAATAAACAGGGGTTGGGGAATAGGATGGAGGAGACTACAATTAGTAATAGTAACTGAAAAAATTTTGAAGCAGATTTCTCTGATAAAAATCTCATTTCTCACACATATAGAGAACTGAGTTAAATTTATAAAAATAAGAGCCATTCCCAATCATATCAAAAGATAGGATCAGTTTTTAAATGAAGTAATTAAAGCTATCTGTAACCATATGAAAACTACTTCATCTCACTATTGATTGGAGAAATGCAAATTAAAGCAATTCTGGAGTACTACCTCATACTTGTTAGATTGGCTAATAGGTAAGAAAAGGTAAACAACAAAAAAATAAGAGCCATTCCCAATCATATCAAAAGATAGGATCAGTTTTTAAATGAAATAATCAAAGCTCTCTCTAACCATATGAAAACTAATTCATCTGACTATTGATTGGAGAAATGCAAATTAAAACAATTCTGGGGTACAACCTCATACCTTGTTAGATTGGCTAATAGGTAAGAAAAGGTAAACAACAATTGACTGAAGGAGTATGAGAAAAATGAGGCATTAATTCATTGTTGGTGGAGTTGTGAACTGATTCAATCATTCTATAGAGCAATTTGAAACTATGTTCAATGAGCTATAAAACCAGGCATACTCTTTGAGCTACCAGTACCACTACTAGGTCTGTTATCTTAAAAGAGATAAAAAACAAAAAGGAAAAAGACCTGCATGGACAAAAATACTTATACTAGTTCTTTTCTGGGGGCAAAGAATTAGAAATAGAGGGGATTCCCATCAGTTGGGAAATGGCTGAACAAATTGAATATGATTATGATGGAATACTATTATACTATAAGAAATCATGAGTAGCTCTCCTGAGGACTGCTGCTGTGAATAATTTTAAGGATCTAATTGCATTGTATAGTGAACTCTCTATTCAGCAAATAAACTAAAGCAAAATTTTCAAGAAATTAAAGCATAACATTCACAAGAACATAACATAACAACTTATTACAAAGGTGGCCACATAGTCTTAAACAAAACATATCACTCAGTAAGTCACAATTTCCTCAATCAATATAGAGGACTCAAATAAGTCTTCTTTCATCTTGACTTCAGACTGGCCTACAATCATCCTTAAGGGATAATCATCCTTAAGTCAATCATCCTTAAGGGGTAGTAGAAAGTACAAAGGCCATCTACCCCTACATCACAGTAAGTTACAATATCATCAGTTCCTACTGAGTACCCATGAGCCTGACTTCCAAACCCCATGGCTCCTCTTCCATGCTGCTAGCTCTTGCCTGGATTCACCACACTGTTGCCTGTATTCACAGATAGGCAGCTCTCTGCTCCTATTCCATATCAAAGCTCACAGGGACTGCTCCATCCCAAACTCTTCAGTTTCTGTTTCTAGGAAAACAAAGCTCAATAGGGCTACAACAATATTTACACACATCGCTGGTACTATCTCAATTCACTTTCTATTTGAGAAATCAACAGACAGCGCGCTTCTGTCTGACAAAGGACCACTAACACAAATCAACAGACATTTCACTTTGCTATCAGCCCATGCAAATTTTTCCAGGTTTTTCTGAGAGCATCCTGCTCATCATTGTAAAGCCAATCACAAGCAGCTCTCTTGAGGACTGCTGCTGTGAATAACTTTTAAGGATCTAATCCCATAGTATAGTAACTCTCTATTTATTCAACAATAAACTAAAGCAAAACATTCAAGAAGCTAAAGCACAGTATACACAACAATATAACATAATAACTTCTTACTAAGGTGGTCACATAGTCTTAACAAAATATATAATTCAGTAACTTACAATCTCCTCAATCAATATAAAGTACCCATCTAAAGTCTTCTTTTATCTTGATTGAAGGCTTGCTTCTAATCATCCTTAAGCCAGTCATCCTTAAGGGGCAGTGGAAAGTACAAAGGCCATCCACCCCTAGGTCATAGTAAGTTACAATGTCATCAGTCCCTACTGAGTACCCAAGTAAAGTTCTCTTTCATTTTCTTTTATCTTGATTGGAGGCTGGCTTCCAAACCCCACAGTTCCTCTTCCACAGGCTGATCTCTCCCAGCTCCTGCCTGAATTCACCCGACTGTTGGGCTAAGAAAGAGAATGTTGTGATGTTGGTACTCTTGTCTGCTGTTCTGTGTTGGTGTTACTTTGTTAGACAGAAGCACTATGTCTGTTGAATTGTATTACTTTGTCAGAGAGAAGCATTCTGTCTGCTGATTTGTGTTACTTTGTCAGACAGAAGCATTATGTCTGTTGAATTGTGTTACCCTGTGAAATGAACTGTGTACAAAGTAACAGTGATATTGTAAGATGATCAACTGTGAATGACTTAGCTATTCTCAACAATACAGAAATACAAGACAACTCTGAAGGACTTAGGATGAAAAATGCTATCCATCCCTAGACAAAGAACTAATGGTATCTGAATGCAAATTGAGACATACTTTTTAAAAACTTTGTTTTTCTTGAGTTTTTTTTTTGTTGGTGTTTTCTTTTCCAAGATGACTATTATAGATATGTTTTGTATGGATACACGTGTATAACCTATATTGATTGCTTGCCTTCTCAATCAGGGGGTAGAGAAGAAGGAAGGGAGAGAATTTGGAACTCAAAATTTTTAAAAACAAATGTTAAAAACCGTTTTTACATGTAACTGGGGAAAGGTAAAATACTAAATAAAATATCAAAAAAAAGGGAAAAAAGAAAAATAAGACTAGAACAATGAATAAATAAAAACATGACTCCCATAATGAAGAACTACTTTAGTACAAGAGATATATGTTATACAAATCCAGAAGAAAAAACTAACTCCAAAACATCTACAAATAAATCTCCGTTCCCCCACCCCACACCCACTAAAAACCACCGATTAAACAAACCAAAAAACTACAGTATATCCACAAGATCAACTAGAATCCTGAAAGAAATGAAACACAGCTTTAAAAAAAAAGATTTAAAATGATACTATAGATAAAATATGAATACTAGAAGAAAGACTTGGAAATGAAATGAGAATTTAGGAGAAAAGACTTGCTAGGAGAATTAATAGCTTAGTTCAAAAGGTATAAATAGTAGACTCCTTGATAGCAAAAAAAAAAAAACCATCAGAAAGAAATAGGAAAGGAAATGTCATTTAAAAAACAACAGAATTTATAAAACACATGGAAATCCATGGCAGTGGTGGTGAGGTGTTCCTACCAAGGCACCAAGGAACTATGTAAACACAGCTACAAAATATGCTTTATGGAAATAAAAGATGGACTTAACTAATTGGAGGACTATTAATTATTAGAGGGTTTCAGTTAATGTATTTCTTTACTGTGCTAGAAAAATAAAAAAATTCGGGGGTGGAACCAAGATGGCGGCATAGGAGCAGCAACATATCACAGCTGTCATATAGCCACCCCAAAATACACATAAAATATGACTCTAAACTAATCCTAGAACTCTAAAACACACACAAATATACTTTCCACTGAAGTCAGCTCGGCTACCAGGAACCATATCAGCACTGCGAACCAAAACCCAGCCTGGCCTGAAGCCCTGGCTGAGCCCCGGGGGCGGCTGGATGGAAGGAGCCGAGGATTAGCTGCTAGCAGCATTCAGAACTAGGTCAGTGACACTTGCGAAATCGGGGTAGAAAAGCGGTCTGGCTAAAAGGCCTCCAGGGCTAGGAAAGCAAAAGACAGAGGTTTTGCACCCGCCTCTGCATTGCAGCTTCTGGCCTGTGGCCTGAAGACAGCAGGGGGACTACGCAATTGTTCAGAGGCCAAGTGCTCTCACGTTGAGCGGCCTGGATCCAGATCACGGTCTTGGGCCTTGGTCCTGGAGTCTTCATTATCCAGTGAGCCGGAAGTAAGTAGGAAAGAGACCCAGCACCTTCCTGAGAGCTATGGCAG
>JAQQSV010002699.1:0-23237 GCA_028646515.1 Pseudochirops corinnae | reverse complement strand
TAAATGTCCATTTTCCCCCGTGAAAGATTATATTCAATTTTGCTACGTAGGAGATTCTTGGTTGTAATCTTAACTCCTTTGCCATATATGATATCCTACTTGAAGCCCTCTGGTTCTTTGATATGGAAATTGCCAAATGCTGTGTAATCCTGACTGTAGCTCCCTGATATTTGAATTATTTCTTTTTTGGCTGCTTGCATTACTTTCTCCTTGATCTGTGAGCTCCAGAATTTGGCTATCATGATGCTTCTAGGAATTTTCATTTTGGTATCTCTTTCAAGTGGTCATCAGTGAATTCTTTTAATTTCTATTTTGTCCTTTGGTTCCAATATATTAGGGCAGTTTTCTTTGATAATTTCTTGAAAGATGTTGTCCAGGCCTTTTTTTTTTTTTTTTAATCATGGTTTTCAGGCAGTCCAATAATTCTTATGGTATCTCTCCTGGATCTATTTTTTAGGGTCAGTTGTTTTTCTAGTGAGAAATTTCACAGTTTCTTCTATTTTCTTCCTTTTTTGATTTTGTTTTTTCTTATCTTGATGTTTCTTAGAATCATTAGTTTCCACTTGTTCAATTCCAATTTTTAAGAAATTATTTTCTTCAGTGACTTGTTATATTTCCTTTTCCATTAGGCCAATTTTAATTTTTTAAGGAGTTATTTTCCTTGGTAAATTTTTGCGTATCTTTTCCCCTGCTATTGATTCTTTTTTCATGATTGTCTTGCATTATTCTCATTTCTTTTCTCAGTTTTTCTTCTACTTCTCTAATTTGCTTTTTAAAATCCTTTTAAAGCTCTTCCAGGAATTTATTTTGGTCTTGAGACCAAATTGCATTTTTCTTTGAGGCTCCACATTGACAAGATTATCTTATTCTAAGTTTATGCCTCGATCCTCCCTATCACCACAGTATCTTTTCGTAGTCAAGCTCCTTTTTACTGTTTTTTGCTCACTTTTTTTCCCCCTGCCTTTTTTTGTGACTTGGTGTTTTTATGTGAGAGTTGGACTCTGGTCCTGCACTGTCCCAAGATTTTTGTGCTGGGGCTATGGGTCTTATAGTTGGCTTCATCCTGCTTCAGAGCTTAGCTGTTTGCTTTCATTGGAGGGTTGGCTTCCTTGCTGGCTTGTACTTTGGGGTAGGGCCTCCCCATTGGCTTCCCCTGGGTTTGGGGTTTAACTGATGGCCTGCTCCAATGGTGGTACCTTGCTACTGGGTTGTCATGGAAACAGAGTTTTTCTGTTGGTAGGCCCCAGGGGTGGGGTCTCACTGTTGACCAGTCCTGGGGTGGGGCTTCACCAGTGGTCAGCAGTGGGGTCAAGACCTTGCTGATGGTTTGTTCTGGGGAGTGGGTCACTGGGTTGGGGTCTTGTTGCTCTGTACAGACTGCTCACTTACCTAGGGGCTGCTGGTTTGCAGGAGTATGGAATCTCCCTGGTGAATTGTCCCATTCTTGGAGCCCTGCTGCAGGCCCAGTGCTCTGAGACAGGCTGCTGCTGCTGCTTTTGGACCTTGCTCCCCTCCTACCCTGGTGAGAAGACATTTCTTGCCATGCTGCCAAGCTGCTTCCCTGCTCCTAAGTCAATTCCAAGGCAGTTTTCCAACTGTTTGGAGGAGAATTTGGGAGGGTTTCAGAGGGTTCCTTCCTTACTCCACCATCTTGACACCAGAAATTGCCTGTCATTCTTGAAAGAATGGGAGAAAAGGTCTAAGGAGAAAGAGAGAGGATTTGAAGAGGTAAGAAAGTGAAAGAATGTGACAAAGACAAAGGAGGGAAAAGGACCACTTACTAGACATCTGAAGCTATATAATGAAGCTTTTTCTATAGAGGAGGAAACTGGAACATCTTCAAAGGGAGTCATTTCTCATGCTTTAAGGAAGGATGCTGCATGGAGTATAGAACTAGAATAAACTAGAGAATTTAAACCAATGAGACAAATTTGACTTCCAAAATGTCATTGATGAGTTTGGGAATGTATACCCTATTCAAAACAAAAGAAGGAAGGAAGGAAGGAAATAAGAATTTATTAAGTACCTATTCTGTGCTAATTTCTAATCTACAGTTATTATCTTATTTGAACAGAAATGATAAAAGGGGTATCATAGCAGCATTGTATTACATATGAAGAAGATATACTCATATAAAAAAATCTAGAAATGTCACGGGGGGAATATTTTCAAAAAAGAGGAGAACAGAGTTTGGAAACTATAGGCAGGTCAGTAAACTTTACTTTTGTTTCTGCTAAAATTCTAGGAGACATTTTAAAAAAGAATGATTGTGAGTATTTAGAAAAAGCTTCATCTATAAAAAGTCATGCCAAAAGAAACTAACTTCCTTTTTCTGACAGAGTAACTATACTAGTAGATCATGGGAGTGCTGTTGATACAGCGTACCTTGATTTGAGTTTATCGCCCAGGTGATACTGCTAGTTACTACTCTGATCCTATTCTACTGAAAAGATTAGAAATAAGAAGACCTGTGTTTATTGTAGCAGTTATACACTTCCAATCTGTAGTCAAAAGTGCTGAGGGAGTGCCAAATTCTGTGATTTTTATAATGAACAACCTATTCTTGCCTTCTAACCACAGCCCTGCTTTTCTCTGTGGGGTAGCGCCAGTTTGCTGTTGGATGTAGATTATTTTGGAATTAGCCTATCAGAATCACCTTTTGAGTGATCACCATCTCAAACCCTGCATTCATATGACTTTCTA
Organism: Pseudochirops corinnae; assembly: GCA_028646515.1. NCBI lineage: Eukaryota > Metazoa > Chordata > Mammalia > Diprotodontia > Pseudocheiridae > Pseudochirops > Pseudochirops corinnae. The sequence goes on along the minus strand of JAQQSV010002699.1, from coordinate 20,534 downwards.
TATTTCAAGGAGATTTACTCATGTGACCTTTGCACAATGGAATTGACTTCCCACATGAATGAAGAAAACATACTTGACTGTACATAGCATTTTACTCTTGGCATGAGTTAAAAAAAATGATACATAATAGCAAAGAGACAGCATGATGTAGTGGATGGAGAGCAGGCATTTGGAATCCAAGTCATTCGTCTGACACAATGGATTTGGGATTCTAGGAAAGTCATTTAATCTCAGGCAACTCTTTAAGACAATAAATTGTAGATGAGTTGCCAATCAGAATTGGTAGAAGGTGTGTGACAGGACCAAAGAAATGGAATCCATCAATCAACAAACACTTATTAAGTGCCTAATATTTCAGGTTCTGTGCTAGGTGGTGAGACACAAAGAAAGTTCAAAATTAAAGTCCCTGGTCTTGAGAAGTTTATAATCTAGCTAGGAGAAACAACATGCAGATGTAAAGGTATATAAAAATAAACAAAAGACAAAATTAGGGAGGGTACTGCAAATGTTGGAAGTGGTATTTGAGATAAGCCTTGAGGAAAATAGGGGATTCTAAGAGGGATAAGTGAGGAGGAAGAACATTCCAGGCATGTTGAAGGTCCACGTCATGCCCTTACTCAATGAAACTGTTCTCTGTTGTCTTTAAGAGAAAATTAAAAAACAACAACAACAACAATACAACTCTTCTGTTTGGCATTAAAACCCCTTTATAACCTGGTTCCAGCAACCTTTCAAATCTTATTACATACTGTTTTCCTTTATGTGGAAGAGCAGTTCTCCTGTGAGACTTCAGCAAAATTTGAAAGGTCTGCAGGGGGTAAAGGACAGGGAAGTTGCAGTATAAGGGACAAAGCCTTGAAATGCAAAATAGATATTCCTCATTCTAGAGTTCCAGGCCTGGAGTCAGTAAGACTTATCTTCCTGAGTTTAAATCTGGCCTGAGACACTTACTAGTGGTGTGACTCTGGCCAAGTCACTTAATTCTGTTTGCCTTGGTTACCTGATCTGTAAAATGAGTCAGAGAAGGAAACAGCAAAACATTTCAGTGTCTTTGCAGAGGAATTCCCTTATGGGGTCACAAAGAGGGGGATACGATTGAAAAACCACTGAACAACACAACACCACCACCCTAGAAAGGGTTGGAAACCTGAATAGTTCGATTCTTAATGAAGAGGCCATTGAGACAATGATCTTGCCTCTATTGACATTAGGAAGTCATACAATTTTCCTTAGTCATTCCATATAAGACTCCCAAAGGCATATACAAAGTGGAAGTTACTGACTTGAAAATGATCACCTTAAGGCAACATGGGGGCAGCTAGGTGTACTATGGATAGAGTCAGGAAGACTCATCTTCATGAATTCAAATCTAGCCTCTTAATAGCTATGTGACCCTGGGCAAGTCACTTAATCCTGTTTGCTTTAGTTTCCTCATCTGTAAAATGAGCTGGAAAAAGAAATGGCAAATCGTTCTAATATCTTTGTCAAGAAAATCCCAAAAGGGGAGTCACAAAGGGTTGGACACGACTGAAAAGGAATGGAGCAAAAGTACCAAAGAAACATGAAGTTGTTTAGAGGGAAGGGTCCTTTGAATCAGAAAGGCATTTGTTGAATAAGAAAAGTAAGGCCTCTCCTGTCTCTTCACTGGATATGACAAACAACTGAAGAGTTGAGATTCTAAGAGAGTCAAAGAAAGAGGCTTTTGTTAATCCTAAACTAAAAGTCAGTTGTTCCAGCTGAAAGAGCTCTGGAGTACTTCAGCTGAAAGGAGCATAGTACCATTCCAGCTAAAGAGAGTTCAGTTTTACCCAGGAAAGTTAATGGTTAAAAGAAGCAAAGTCTGAAGCTGCTCATGGAGGAATAAGCCTAGGGAGGTAAGCAGATTGATCTATCCAGTGGAAATATTAGATCCTGAGAAGAGCTCAATGACCAGGCAATCTGTCCAGTCTAACCTGGCTGCGCAGTGGCAGAGTAACCTGCCTGGCCCAGTCCAGCACTAGCTAAGTCTGGTGAGAAGCCAACATAGCCAGTCATTGGCTTGCTCGCTTAGCTCAGCAATGAATTGACCTATCCAGGTGAGAAACAGCCCCTGAGGAGGAGTAAAGCCAGCTGACCCACTGGTCTCTTTAAAGTCCACATATCCTACAAAGAGGCAGATCAATGAAACAGTCCATGTCCAATACCGTACTCCATAGCAAATGTCATGAAGACTCTCCAAAGAGAGAAAGGCTATTATGGCCCTGCAGTTCCAGAATTTTAAGTTGCCTTAGGAATGTGTTCCCTACATATGTGCCTCCCTACTACTGTACTTTTAGTTCATGTAGTCTCTTCCCCTCTTCTGGACTTTGGGTGTATTCATGGAAAAATGTGCCCCTACTATTGGTAGAAATGCTTTGCAACTCTTCTTGCTATGTCATATGGATAAATATCTTTGTTAAAAATTGAGTCTACAGGCTGGTTGTATAAGAAAAGCATATAGGTGAGTGCTCATGAGCTAGTGTTTAGCTAGTTATGAATTGAGAGAGTGAGCCCTGAGGGGATATTGCACATACACATAACAGTCTAACCAAACCGGTCTTCCTCTTCCTTATACATGACACTACATCTCTTGTTTCTGTGCTTTTCTGCTATAACATATGGAGGCTGGTTAAAAGAAGTGGAAACATTCAACCTTGACAAGAGAAGATTTAAAGGGAAATACTTGCTGATTTTATTTGAAAGGCCCTCACGGGGAAACAGTTAATTCATTAACAAGTATTTATTAGCACCTAGATTTGACTTGATCTACCTAGCCTCACAAGATAGAACTAAGAGTAATGTGCAAAAGTTCCAAAGGCAAATTTTGAGTTGATGTAAGGAAAAACTTCCCACAAACTGAAATTGTCATAAAGTAGAATGGACTGCCTGGGGAGTTGGCAGTTAGGTGGTAGTTCTGAAGAACATTTAAAAGCAGCAGTCATTGAATAAGACATGAAAATAAATGAACATGATCAATAAGCATAACAAATTTCCCAGGGACACTAAAGTACAGAATTACTGCCTATGTTGTCAGTTGTAGTATGTCTATTTTGCTTAACTTTTTTTTTTCTTATAAAAGGGGGTTCTGGATGGGGAGGGGGATTAAAAAGTATCATTAAAATTTCAAATTTCTTCCCCTAGCAAAACAAATAATTTCCAGGTAGTGATTTTTTCTGAAAATATATATTTTTTGCCCAGTGTGCCTTGAAATCAAGTCTCTTTGTAAGCTCTTCCTATCATTTGATGCTTAGTTATGGAAACATATTTATTGATAATGAAACAGATGTCCTTTTCTGGGCTTCTTTGATGTCTTTGATTTCTAGGGAAAGTTTCTCTGAAGGGAGATAACACAATTTTATAAATTTAAAGGAGCAAGATCACTCACTTTTCCAAGTAGAGTTTTTAACAGCTTTAAAAAGTGCAGCAAAATAACCCTTAAACCAAAAATCTCCACCAGTATGGTTTACATTGACGAAAATATGTTATATCCTCTCTTTATGCTTAGGAAAAGTAAGGGAAAAGAGCGAAATTTTCTGATAATTTAACTTTGTAATATTTGCATATTTTAATGACTCCAGTAATACAAACCTTCCAAAGTACCACTTTCTTGTATAGAATGTATGTGATCATGTAAGCTATTTAGGCTTACATAGTTGTCTAAATGAATGAGGAGGCATGGATAAGTAGATGGTATCTGAGGCCTACCCTATCTTCAATGAAGACTGAATTTCTACTTTGAAGGGAGTAGAAGAGTCAAAGTTTCATGCTCTTTTCTTCAGTCTCTCAGATGGGTACAGACTAGAATTGTATCTCTCTGCCTTCTTAAATATTGATGGTTTAGGAGTACAATAGGTTCAGAACTAAACTACTTCCTTTGTTGCCCACCCTTAGATAAATGTGGAAAGGTAGTTTTGCCTCTGGTTTGGCTTCTTCCCACCAAACAATGGTTACACAAAAGATGATCATACATATCAAATAATGAATAAACCTTCTTATCTAAATAGCAAACAGGAATTGGAGAAGTTATTAAGTTTAGAATAAACTAGAAAATAGACAATTCCCAAAAGGAAATTTCCGAAGATTCAAGAGAAGGAAGCTAGAGATCAGGAATGTGTTGAAGAATTGGCTTTCCCTATGGATCTAGTCTCCAAAGTCCTTTTTATTCTCTCTCCCAAAGATTGTCCACCACCACATGTTTCTCTTCTTTCTTTATCTCTTTTCTAGAGAGTTTTCAGGATCATATGCCTCTTCCTGAAGCTCTCTGGCACCAACTTTGCCCATCATTCAGACCCAAGGAGTTGCTTAAACATTTTCCCCACCAATTAGGAATCCTGTTAGAAGATTTGTCTTTCTTTGCAAATTCAGCAGCATGCAAAATCCCCCAGGCTGGAGTGAAAGTGGAGTTACATTCACTTGACAGAATTTGAGACCTGAAAATAACCTTAGGGATGATGTAATCCAAAGAGATTAAAGAGATTTGCCTAAAGTCACACATAATAAATTTTTAGCAGGCTTAGTCTTCTGACTAACCTCAGTGGTCTTCCTAGTGCCCCAAGCTTTATTGGTTTTGAGTAGAGATGGGACACTTACAGGTATAGTTAGACCTTAATGGTCTAAAAGAATAAGGACTGAAGAGCAAGTGCTTTTAGTACATCAGAGAGGTGTACTAAGGGAAAAACCTTTAGAGAATAGAAACATTTGAGTCAAGTACTGTAAATTGAAATTATATTAGGTGAACTCCTTGTTTTATTGATGTACTTTACAAAAAACACAAGTATATATAATTGTATGTATATATGTACATATATACATACAATTTTAAGCTAAAATGTATATGAATCAGTCAATAAACACTTTGTAAAACCATCTATTGTATGCCAGGAACTTTGCTAAGTTTTGGGGACACAGAAGAGAAGCAAAAGACAATATCTGTCCTCAAGGAGCTCACAATCTAATGGGCAAGTCAGCCAGCAAACACATATGCAAATAAGATATATACAGGAAATAATTAGCAGGAAAGGCACTAGAATTAAGAGGGGTTGGAAAGGGCTTCCTGTAGAACAAGAAATTTTAATTAGGCCCTGAAGGAAGCGAGGGAAGCCAGGAGACAGAGGAGGAGAGAGAGCATTCCATGCTTTAGGGGACAACCAGAGAAAATTCCTGGTGCTAAGGGATGGAGCTTCTTATTTGTGGAACAGCCAGAAGGCCAGTGTCACTGGACAGAATATGTGGTAGGAACCAAGGTGTGAGAAGACTGGAAAGGTGTGAAGGAGGGGTAGATGATGAAGGCCTTTGAATGCCAAATGGAGAAATTTGTATTTGATCCTGGAGATAATTATGAGCCACTGGAGATAATAGAGGGTGGTGACGGGGACATGGTTGGAATTGGACTTTAGGAAAATCACTTTGGTAGCTGAGTAGAGGATATATTGGAGTGGAAAAAGATGTGAGGCAGGCTACTGCAATAGTACAAGCCTGCAGTGATAATACTGTCACCAAGATGGTGGAAGTATCAGAACAGAGAAGTGAGCATGTTTGTGAGGAACTGAAGTGGGATGGAGAAATAGATTATGGGAAGTGATTAGGGTAATGAATTGAATGGTTAGAGTCAATATATATGTTGAAGTCCCTTAGTATGAGGTCAGGAGTTGGGGAGGAGAAAAATCCCGAGCTGAGTATTGGACTTGTTGAAGAAGGCAGTGGAGTGACTTAGATGGAGTGTATAGACAGCAGCCATTAGGATTTTGATTGAATGGTAGATAAGGACTGCATCAGCCTCAAAGGAGGAGAGGATACTGTGAAATGGAGGTGGGTGGGAACTTTGGAATGGCAATGAGGAACAAGAAATATTCCAACTCCCCTGCCTTATCCAGTGAGCTGAAGGGAATGAGTGAAAATGTAGCCAGTACGGGAAAGGGTAGGTCAGTGTGCATCAGGGGACAGCCAGATTTCAGTGACTGGTAGGAAACAGAAGGAGTGGGAGAGGAAGAAATTTAAGATAAAGGCAAATTTATTACCTATGGAATAGGCATTACAGAAAGTAAAAGGGGTATGTAGTTTTTGGTTGGGACTGTGTGTGTGTATGTGTGTGTGTGTGTGTATGTATGTGTATGTATGTGTATGTGTGTGTGTGTGTGTGTGTGTGTGTGTGTGTGTGTGTGTGTTAGGGTTGAGAGAGCTGGGAATAAGGAATCCAATGGAGGAAGAATTGGCAATGGGGTTTGAATGATGACCAACAGGGTTCAGGACCGCTGGGAAGTGTAGGGCATGACCAGGTGTACATTCATTGTTGAGTGGACAGTAGTCCTCATGTTTCCAGAGGAGGCTAGAGATCAGGTAGAGAGTAACAACACATCATTGGACAGGAGGCACACAGTTAGATGTGAGGCCTTCTCACTTCACCTCTTCTTTCCAAAGTTTGGAGATTAGGCAGGAGACAGCTCATCACGAGATGCTTCCTCACCAGCTTGGTTCTCTTTGTCCTGGAGACTATCAACACAAAAGGAAGAGGGAGATCAAGCTGGCTCACATAGCAGGTGGTTGAAGTTGCCTTGTGCTTGCAGATGGATGTCTCCCCAGCTGACCTCTAGCAGCCTGAGTCTGGAGATTAGACAGGCCCAGCAGGAGACAGAAATCTTCAGCACTGGGAAAGTTACCTTGGTACAGATGGAAGTCGGCTGGGCCTCTTGCCACCTTCCCTCAGAGGAAGATGGAAGGCCTGTTGTCAGAGAGAGGTTGCTTCTCTTCTCCTGCCTAAAGAATGCCAAGCATTCTTTTCACTACACTATGCTCTATGAATTTTTTGAAACAGGAAGGGGCCCAAACTTAAAGGTTATCCACATGCTTGTCACTCAAGCAGCTACATCTTTCAAACAGGTTCAATGCTATCTCTGCTGCTTCCTTGGCATCCTGCTTGTATGTATGTGTGAATATATATATTAAGCAAGTAATAAATAAAATCATGTAAAGAGAGAAAGTACTGCTGACTCTTCATGTTCCCTTGTCTCATAGTTTGTTCTCACCATAAAGGAGGCAACAGGCAAAGTTTCAGTAGTTTGACTCAATTTCTTTCTGTGAGGTTGAAACTGCCTCAGCAATTCTGTATTTACATTTAAGATAATCCCCCTTCTGTGCTTCTGTTCTCCATTTTTCTTATCCCTTTGATTTACTGCTAGCTTTCTAATGTTGCTGCCTGGTGAGACTTGTAAAGGTTCTTTTCAGTATCTTTCAGCAGGAGGAATTATTATTAGTGCTAAAAACTGAAACAAGCTTCTGGGAAGATACTGGAGTAGAAAGAAACCAGGGGAACCAGCTCTGCCTTAATTTCTTTGAAGATAAGAAAGGAAAAAAAATAACGGAATAAATTATGTGGAGGAGAAAATAAAATTACTGTGCTTGCTACTGCATTTACAATGTCCTATGGCACTGGAGTTTGTCCTCTAGTACTAGTCCATTACATGCTTCTATAGCCCACGTGCAGCTATACCCCATCTTCCTGCCTGAGCAAGTTATTGAGGGCTTTCCCTAGCTAAATAGAGAGGGTTGTCATCAGCAGTGGTGAAAGCTGCATGTTTTTCCAGCCTCTCACTGTTTCTCTCCATACAGGCTCACATAAACCGTCTGGGAGCTCCAGAGTGTCTCAAGCTCCATCTCTGCTTCATACTGGACGTTGACCAATGTCTTACTACTCTTCCCTAATGCCCTGCTAGTAGAAGGCAAGTCCCACTGGATCTCTCTTCCTAGTATTGATCTTGGGAAATGATAGAAATCATAGACACATTAAATCTGGGGTATCTCACTGATCAGTCCCTTAGAAAAAAAATCAGAATTTCTTGCTTCTTCAACCTATGAAAGGAAATCCAACTTCTCCTCCAGTTTTATGAGAGAAGTTCAGGGGGTTCTTCAAAAGAATGGATGGAATCTCTCCTATCAAACTTAGTTACTAAGGTTCCCTAACATCTACTGTTGAACTGAAAGGAGGGGATTTCCTCTGCCCCCCAAAGCCTTGAGGTTCCCTACCCTCCCCCACCCTGCAGAAAACAGATGACATTTTCCTGCCCCCACCTCCCCTAAAACATGTGTGGGAGACATCAGGGTTCTCCAGAGAACAGAGGGGATTTCCTTCACCACTCCTAAAGCCTTACGGATTCCACACCCCAGTAAGCCAAGGAAAGAAGAGGGGATTTCCTCTTCTTCCACACACCCTAAACTAAAGCTTCAGGAAATACTTGCATCCTCTCAGCAGCCTATCCGACAGCAGCAATAACTCCAACTCAAGCTAAGGTCCAAGGAAGTCAGCTTGGCTGCTCTACCATTAGCACACCTGAAAAAAATGAGTAGTAGCAATGGTGACACTATAAAGAAATTCTAAAACACAAAAGATCCATAGGAATACAAGTTGAATTAGTGGAAGAAATGATGAAAGAAATACCCGAGGTTAAATGGATAAAACATATATTTAGAAAAGCAAATAAATATTTTAATTTAGCAAAAAAAAAAAAAAAAAAAAAAAGACCACACACACCAAAATGCAAGGATAGATAAAGGGTAATTTAGGGAAATTGTGAATTAATATATAAGAATGGAAAGTACAAATATAGAATAAGTAATGTGGATAAAAAATCAATAGATAATAAAATTTAAGAAAAAGCTCAGGAAATAATAGAACTTAAAATGTAATTGAAGGGGATTATGTGAAATGCCTAGATAATTACATTTTCTTTTCTCAAATCATAGCTATCCAAAACCAAACAAACACCCTACCCCCAAACTCTCCATAATACAAAAAACTCATTGGAGAGCTTTAATGGTGAAAGCTCCCACTGGATACCCCTAACCCTTTGGTCACTTCCCACACTGGGCATAATGGGCATGAATAGCCTTACATCCAGAAGCAGTGATACCCTGGTCTATAATGCCAGCCACAAGTAGCACAGCTCCCAAGCAGGAGGGTGGCCCCTTGCCCAGCAAAGGGCATAGAGCTCAGATCTCAGAAGCTGCATTCCTGTTCTAGATTAGGAGGGGCACTGGCAGCTCCTGTGCCAAAGCTCAGGCCTTGGCATGGCAGAAGCTTAGGCCATAGTGGCAGTAAGCAGTGGAGAGGGTAGAATCACAAGTCCTAGTAGAACAAGCAATGGTGGGGACCCCAGCGGCAGTGTGAGCTACACAGAAGCACAGGCCTCACCACAGCAGGCATTGTCACAGTCAGAGGCAAAACTACCTTAGTATCAACGACCCTAACACTTGATGAAGGAGTCAGTTAGTCCAAAAGCATTTATTAAACCCTTACGCTATATACTGCATTAAGTGATACAATATAAAGCTATGCAACATTACAGTCCCTGACTTTAAGGGGTCTGCATTCTAATGAGGTAGATAACAGGTGAACCTGCAAGATATAATGTCTTGGGGGTGGGTAAGAAGGCGGGCTGAGCAGGAAGAACATTTGTTTCTGAAGAACAGCAAGAAGGCCAGTGCTGCTGAATTAGAGAGCACATAGGCATAGTAAAGTATAAAAAGACTGGAAAGGTAGGAAGGGGTGAGGTTGTGAAGGGCTTTAAAAAAGCAAACAAGGGGTTTTATATTTGACCTAGAGGTAATAGGGAGCCACTGGAGTTTACTGAGTATGGGAGGTAACATGATAAGATCTGCACTTTAGGAAGATAACTTTGGTAGTTGAATGGAAGATGAATTGGAGTGGGAAGAGACCAGTCAGAAGACTAGTGCAATAGTCAAAAAGGGGAGGCAATAAAATCCTGTGCCAGGGTGGTGGCTATGTGAGTAGGGAGAAGCGGATGTATGTGGCAGATACTGTGAAGGTAGAAACGATTAGACTTGGCAACGGATTGGTTATGTGGGGTGAATGCAAATGAGGAATGGAGGATGACCCCATGATTGTGACTCTGGGTGACTGTGAAGATTGTGATGACAGTACTGAAAGTATTAAGGACATTTTGAAGAGAGGAGGAAGATAATGAGTTATGTTTTGGACATGTCGAGTTTGAGATCTCTGCTGACAATATAAGGATGGGGCTTGATAAATAGACTTGAGTATTAATTTCACAGAGGTGATAACTTAACCCACGGGAGCTGAAGACGTGCCAAAAGAGGCAATATAGGTCAATCAGCTGGTATACGTTAAGTACTCTTAACCTTTTCTATGAGCTATAAACTCCTTTGGCACTCAGGTGAAATTGATGGACCCTTTTCCCAGATTAATGTTGTTTTTTTTTTTTTAAGCAAAATAAAACAGAGGAGTTACTCGCCACGTGTTCTTCTCCTGGGGTCACGACTCCTTCCTCCTCGGGTCACGACTCCTTCCTCCTCGGGTCATGACTCCTTCCACCTGAGCACAACCGCAAACATCCGCTAACAGGTCTGGGCACACCACGGTCGATCCCCTGCCTGGAGCAGCGAGCGCCGCAGAGCTGGGGGACGCGGTGCGCAGGCGTGAAGGGCCACTTCCAGAGGACAGCGGAAGTGAACGACTGGAACGGGCCGTCCGCGCGACTCAGGGAGGAGGAGTAGTGAGTTAAAGAGGCCTGCTGTTCCCAAAGATGGACTAACATGAGGAAACCCTGCCAGGTGGGAACCAGCTGTGATATCGGAGATGGAATCAGATTCCACTATCCTATTGTGGCAGAACAAACCACATGGAGCTGCTTGAAGTGTAGTGCGGAGGATTGGGACTGACCTGCCCTTGAAGCCGTGTTTTCGGGCGTCCTTTTAGACACTGACTTTGGCTGCAATTGCCTCAATAGCTGCAGATGAAGAGTCTGGAGTGACACCTGGCCCTTGGGGCATAAGTGGAAGCCCAGCCCACTGTTCCTCTTGCCGTGCTAGGCCTCAGTGCCCAACCTTCGAGGGCCGGAGGAGAAACTCCTGGCCGTGAAGAAGCCTGGCCCGCCAGTCCCAGCCGAACTCCTGAAGTAGCTACAAGATGAGCCGAGTCACCTACGCAGCCAGATTGTCAAGATTGTGGCAGCAGATGCGGCTTTGGCTTCATTGACACCAGATTTGTTTTCTTCAGGAAATTCAAATGTGTCTACTCCCTTCCCTTGTTTAGGATCTTCATTCTACTCTATAGTTTCCTTTGTTATTAGGGACATCATGAAGGAGGCTGAATTAGAAGGCCCTGAGCAGCCATCGGTCCCCATGCTTTGTTCTAACAGCTCTGAATGTTGTAAAACTGACCCCAAAGCTCCCTGCAGCTTGGCCTAAGAGGAGGACTGTGTGTCTCTTTCAAAGGCTAGCAGCTTTGCAGACATGATGGGCATCCTGGAGGATATTCACCAGATGAAGCAGAGGCAAGACCTGAATCGGAGCTTGATGAAAGAAGAAAACCCTGCTGTCCTCATTTCAGAGGTGTTGAGGAGAGTTTGCTCTGAAGGAAGAGTATATCAGCATGAAAGGAAACTGATGACCCTTTCAGGGGTACCCTGTACATGCCCCTTTCTTTATAAACCATCTCACCACAAATCCTTAGGCTTTGTGGTTGGAAATGTTCTTCTACAATGGAAAACGCTGACAGGCTAGAAATGGGGAGAAGAGAGAAAAGCTGAACTGCTTTCCCACACTTCAAATCTTAGCAAAACTTTTAAGGATGTGTTCTAAAAATTGTTTTGAGTTGTGGGTTTGCAGGTAATGAGTCCTGTTGCTTTGGTTGTTTTACGTTGAAGAAAAAGATGGGAGTTTTTGTTTTCCTCCTCATGTGAAAATAGGCCCCAGATTGATGACTAGCTTCACTGTATTATCTACCCAGCTCCTGGTCTCAACTGGGTACATGCAATATGTCCCTCAGACTCAGCTGCTTCCTTGCAGTGGATGAAGGTGTTGGAGTGCCCTGAGGTCTTCTCAATAGAAGTCATAAACCAAGACTTACCCCCTGCCCTCATGTACTAATACCCAGCTGTACTCAGGTCTCCTACAGGTCCTGTAGCTCCAACTCAGAACAGGCTGCTGCTGGCAGACCAGGGCTGTTTTTTTTTCCTTTTTAAAACACATTTTGTAATATTGTAAAGAAACCAAATCTTTCTATTATTTTCCAGGATCCTTGTGGCCTCCTCATTGCCGTGACATTGATGTCTCGTTCCACTGCCATTGAGGGATCTCATCGAGGAAGAGGGGAGGAGGCTGTGCTTCATTTGGGGCCACTTCTTCTCATACCTGAACCCCTGTTAGGTCATGCCAAAGTCCTCACCCAGCACACTTAATATACCCAGCCTTCCTTGGAACCTCTTGAGTAAAGATGTGTGCACATGTGTGGTGTTTGGGTTGAAGCACTACTTGGTATTAAAGATAGTTTTTGAGTGGTAAAAAGAAACAAACAAAAAAAACACAAAACTATAAAAGAAGCCAAATATGTTGAAATGCATCTATCCTAGATCCCAGGTTAAAAACTTTTCTAAAGGGCCTAGGTCTAAGACAAAGCTTTGATCAACACCTATTGTTACTGGTTATAACCTGGAAAAAGATCCAGCAAAGGATACTGAGAAGGAACATTGGACACGTAGGGGTAGAGCCAGGAGAGAAGAGTCATAAAAACCTAGACAGAAGAGGGTATCAAGGAAGAAGAAGAAGAAGATCAATAGTGTTGAAAGTTGCAGAGAATGGGTAAAGATGTATACGGAGCAAAGGCCATCAGATTTGGTATGTAAGAGATCATAACTTTGGAGACAGTTTTATTTGAATGATGAGGTCCTCAGCTATACTGCAGAAGGTTTAAATGAAAGTGCCACGTAGCTGAATAGATGGAGGAGAATAAAGTGTATTCTGGAAAAGGCAGGCAGGGGTCAGGTTTTGAAGGCATTTACTTGTCAAGCAGGATTTTATGTTTGATACTGAAGGTAATAGGGAGCAACTGAAGTTTATTGAGTAGGAGGGTAACAGTCAGATGTGCTTTTTGGCCTCTGTAGGACCTGTCATCTTCACTGTAACCTTGATGTTCCTGGAGTAACTTGTTCATTGTGGCCTCAGGAGATCTAACATGACTGTAAAGATTTGGCATCGTTCCCTGCTCTGGAGTGGACCTTAAGCAGGCCTGTCTCCTGGTAGTTTAAATTCAATAAAATGAGAGGTTTGGACTAAATGACCTCCAATGTTCTTTCCAACTCTAAATCTGTGATCCTTTGCTGACCCAGAAGTTAGTGGGCAGTGAGGAAGCAGAAATAATAAGTGTAGACTGATTTTTTTCTGGAAATTTGTCAATCACACAGCCTTGGTTTCTTCACCATTAAGATAAAGGGTTGGACTATATTACCTCTAAAGTCCCTTCTGGCTCTAAACCCCTATTCTCTCAAGATCCTATAATCTTATATCTAGAAGCATATACTTAAGTCTTCACTACCCATGAAAACAAACATTTTACATGTTCAATGAAGCCTGTTAATTCACTTAACCTCTCTTAATTTCTTCCTCTGTAAAATGGTGATAACATATTTATATATACTTACATATAAATATATGAATGTGTGTCCTGTTGTAAATTAAAAAAAATAACTTCGTAAGACTTTGTAAATCTTATAGTGTTATAGAAATTCCTTCTTGCTCTGTCTAGAAATTCCTTCTTGCTAGTCTCTAGAACATGGTTTTAAATTGTTAATAGTATTTACTCACATTAACTCCAAGAAACACGATACCTGCATATGAAGGAGATAATGATAATAATGATAGGCTTATATTTCCGTAGTCCTGAACATTTTTTAATAATAATAACAATACCTAGCATTTATATCACTCTAAGATGTGTAAAGCACTGTACAAATATTGGAGAATCATTTGATTCTCACAGCAACCCTGGGAGGTAAGTGCTCTTATTATACCCATAGGTTGAGTGACTTGCTGAGGGTCACAAAGCTAGTAAATATTTCTCACAAGGACCCTGTGTAATAGGAAGTACAAGTATTACTAGTCTGGTTTTAAAGGTGAGGGATCTGAGAATCAGAAAATTCAAGTGATTGGTCCAAGGTTATATACATAGGTGTCAGAGCTGAGATTTGAACCCAGGTCTTCTGATTTTACTTTCAAATATATCATGCTGTCTTTGGCCTTAGGCTATCCTAAATTAGGCAAAATAGAAATGTTACTAAAACAGAACTGTGACAAATATTGGGAATCTCATCAGTAGTCTTTGCTATTAATTATAATTCAATTCAGTGAACATTTATTAATCACCTACTGTGTGCCAGGCAGGGTGCATACCATGAGTTGACATACCATGTCATGTTGACATGGTAAGTCAGCTATGTTATTATTGGCAAGAACAATCCTTAAGTAAAATAACCATGTGGGCAAATTAATTTTATGACATCTCCAATGAGTTTTGTAGTTACAGATTTTTTTAGATCTTGCACTAGTGACATTATATTGTGATTTTGATACGGATAACTTTCAGAGAAGACTCCCCAGTTTGCCAGACAAATGACCCTGGGGGGAACGGTTGCTTCTTCAAGAATTTTTATTCTTGCCAAGTGACATCATGAATGGAGCTTCTAATTTTTTTTAATTGTCAAAGGGCCTTCTTCCTCCGTCTCCAGAGATTTACATGAAGCAAGGGCAGTTGCATAACTGACCCAATCCAATGGTATTCTTTCACATATAGCCAATATGTAATTTTTTGGGGGCTCTCTTCCTTCTTTTTCCCATTATACACCTTTTGTTTGTTTACCTAATTTTTAGTGTCTCTGTGAGGTGAAATGGAGATAAGAAAGGCAGGTTGAAATCAAATCCATCTGAGTAGTCTCATCAGCAAAGGCTAAAATAAAATTGGGGGATGACATATGGGTTTCATTTATGCATGATTTTCCTGGCTCTGATTACAACAGACAATTGAGATTTGACTAAATAGCATCTGTGTTATGCATTTCAGGTTCTGAACTAGGTCAGCACAATAGGAAAGACGGTGTGGTGCAGTGGAAAGAGTATTTAATTCCTGGATTTGTCATCAGAAGATATGCCACTTATAACTGCTTGACTTTGGGTAAATCATTAAATATCTCTTAGCGTTGTTGTCCTTCAGTGAGAAAATTGGCGAGGGGCTTGGATAAGATGCTATCTAAAGTTCTTTCCAGCTCAAAATATTCTTTTGAGGATTTTCTCTTTTAATTACTGATGGGTTGGTAATATAAACATGATGGAGTGGAAATGTGGATTTGGAAAAGAAAGGATGTGGGGTGGGAGCCAGGTTCTAACTTACTATCAGTGAGTTAATGTCTTTGGGACTCAGTGTCCTCATCTGAAGAATGAACTCTCTTAGACTAGTTGACTTCCGGAGTCCCTTTAATATTTCAATTTTGTGGATTTCAAGTAAGACTTTTTTGGGGGAAGCAGGGAGGGATAGTGTTAAATCATTTAATCTCTCTTAATTTCTTCTCCTGCTAAATAGGGATAACAACAAGGTGCTTCCTGAGTTAAAAAAACAACAACTTTGTAAACCTTAAAGTGTTATAAACATGGAAACTACTACTAGTGTCTATGATGTTTTATAGCTCAGGCTCCCTCATTTTATTGGGAATCTTATATTCTTAACTATAAATTTTCATAGTGTAAGTTTTTCAAATTAGAAATTAATAAAAGTTCCAACCTAGTCTCCTGGAATAGTGGAAAATTTTTGCTCTCCCTTGTGTCTGTGTTAATTCTCAAGATGATAAGTGAAAGATGGTTGGTTGGTTTACTCAACAGTTATAACAACTTGAAGAATGTGGGAAGTTTCATTATCTAATAGAATTCGAATTCCTTGAAAGCAGGGATTGGCTTGTTTTTGTTTTTCGATTTCCATTGTCTAGCACAGTGCCTGGTACGTAGTAGGCATTTAATAAATGTTTGTGGAAAAAAATGCTTGTTGACTTGAATTCAGCACCCTGGAAGGTGTTGATAATGCTAATGAACAAACTGCTGTCTTCTCTCTCCCTCTCAGCCAACAGTAAGAGTTTTGCTTCAGGATTGCGCAACTATTTTTGTTTCTTTAATGATTTAGCTTTTCAATGCAGATCCACAGATCTTTTGCTGACTCTGTCAAATAACATCCAGTTCCTTCTAAACCTACTTAGTTGTTGCAACTGGAAAACTTCCCCAACTGGGAGGTGTGGGGTGAGGGAGTGGAGGAGGGAGTTATTATTTGTCTTGCAGTTAGGTTTTAATAATTTGAGTCTCCATCTCATTGTTTATCTATTACAGACAGTTCTTGCTTCCCATAAATTCCCAAGTAAATATTCAAATTCGACTCCCTTGAAGGCCAGCAGCAGGACCCCTGCCAGCTGGGCTGTGGCTCTGGTTGGTGTCAGGGGCAGCTGTGGAGGCAGTGGTGCAGCCCTGAGCCAGGGGTCCTCTGCCCTAGGCACTTGAGCTGGGGGAGAGAAGGGATAGGTACTGAAGCCACTTGGACTGTTAGGCAGAGGTGGGGGGTCACTTGGAGCTCCCAGAGGAGAGGGGAAAGTCTGTGGAAGAGTCCACTTACAGGGAGAACTGTCTGTAACTGTCTTTAGATAGGATTGTGCATAATTATTTTAAAAGTGTTATTATTTTTTATTTATCATATAGATGGATTCAATTCAGTACAATTTAATATTAATAGACAGCTAATAGGTAAACTATGAGATAGAGATTTAGAGACAATTGGAAATTATTTAACAAACCCAGCAAAAGATCTATGAATTTACATAGTGGAAGATTTTCAAATCAGAAATTAAAGTCCCGAGGAAGTCTACTGGGACAGTGAAAAATTTTGCTTTCTTTTGTTTCTATGTTAATTCTTTTCACTTTTTTTTTTTTTTTTTTTGCTTTGTGGAGAGGAGAGGGAAGGGCAGTTGGGGTTAAGTGACTTGCCTAAGGTCACACAGCTAGTAAGTGTTAAGTGTGAAGCCAGATTTGAACTCAGGTCCTCCTGACTCCAGGGCTGGGGCTCTATTCACTCTGCCACCTAGCTGCTCCTCTATGTTAATTCTTAAGATATTCAGTGAAAGATGGTTGACTTACTCCACATTGGTATCCTTTGGAAGAACTGGAAGAATGTAGGGAGTCTCATAGTCTAATAAAATTCAAATTCCTTGAAAACAGGGATGGTCTTGTTTTTGTCTTTCTATCCCCAGTGCCTGACACAGTGCCTGGTACATACTAGGCACTTAAGAAATGCTTGTTAACTTGAATTCAGCACCATGGAGGATGTCGATAATGCTAATGAAAAAACTGCTCTCTTCTCTTTCTCAGGGACACTGACTCCATTCAGCCAATAATAAGAGTTTTGTTCAAGGAATTTATCTCATTGGGAATTTTCTGAATCAATGGAATCATAGGGCCAATACAAATAATGATAACAATAGTAATAATAATAGCACTTGAATTTTACACAGTACATTAAGATTTATAATGTATATAATGTATAATGTATATAATTTATAAATGTATATAATTTATAATAACTTTACATTGCGTACATGCACATGGTTTACCACAGAAATATCATTATAATGTCTTATAATAATAGGCCATATTTATATAATGCTTTAAGGTTTATAATGAGCTTTCCAGGTAACAACACTGTGAATTTAATGTTAAGTATTATTAAATCTATTTTACATAAGAAGAAACCAAAGGGGGGGGGAGCGGCAAGGTGGTGCAGTGAATGGAGCACCGGCCTTGGGCAAGCCTTTTAACCCCAATTGCCCTGCCTTCCCCCTCCAAAAAGAAAAGAAGAAGAGGAAGAAGAAGAGGAAAAGGAAGAAGGAAGAAGGAGAGAAACCAAAGATCAGAGACATAAAGTGCTTTGCTTATACACACAGCTACATCTTCCAACCAAGGTACTGAACCCCAGCCTGCTGACTCTTTAATCCACTGTCATTTCCTCTGTTATACTACGTTACATGCATTTATTTCAGAAATGACTTCAGTATAACATGGTCTGCTTTGAACCTCATTCAAGAACATTTAAATTACTTGATTTGATTACACTACTGTTTTACCCGATACTAGACCCCAAAGACAATGTTAGAGTGAGTTAGTGAAGTGCCAGTGTACTTATTTATGGTCCTTCTTACTTAATCAAAATTCAGTAATGTTGAATGTTTTTAGGAAAATGAAAAGAATCCCTGCATGAAGATATGTGCCTGAATCCTTGTTACAGGGGAAGTTGAGACTGGAGGATCAGTTGAATTTGAGAGTTCTGAGCTGTAATGCCCACCTGGCATTCACATTAAGTCCAGCACCAGTATGATTGTGGGGAACAGGCAACATCAAGGTGCTTAAGGTGGAGGGAAACTACCTAGGTTTGAAATGGAGCAGGCTAAACTTTTTGTGTGGCAACTAGTAGTGGGAATGGGCTATAAGGGGCTGTTGTACTTCCAGTCTGGGGAGACTCAGTCTTTTAAAAAAAATAAAAAAAGAAGAAAGAAAGAAAGAAAGGGATGAATAGATGAAGAAAGGAAGGTAAAATATAAATGAAGCTAATTGACAGTGAAATTTTAAAAATTATCAGTAATATCTATACATAATTATTTGATTTTAAAGGAAATAATTATTAAAATGTTACATACTCAATAAACCAAGAAATTGAGAATTAAAACAACCCAGTCTCAAGAAGCAAAATTAAGAAAGCTATAAAATTATAATATTACAAGGATTAGTTTGTTGTAAGCCTGGGATTAAGGGTCTTTTGTGGCTTTAAGGGTTAGAGGAAAAGTTAAGAGTACCATTACAATCACATTGACCTCCTAGTTAGGAAAATTACTAACATTTAGGTAGAGATTTGGGTCTTTGCTTTAGTTTATATTTATATCTATCTTAAGTTAACCCTTTAGACTCTCTGTGGTTGAGGAAAATTCAAATTACTGCAAACATTGGATAATGAAGCAGTATATTATGTGGTAGTGCCTATGGAAAGATGGGCATGGGGAGAGAAAGTTGGAGGGAGAGAACTTTTCAAGAACTCAAGAGTACTTGAATAGGTTGGTACAATAGTTGGCATCATCCTGAGTCATCTCTTAGATTCCTATAGGGTTAATAGAACTCTTATCAATATTTCACGTCTCTGCCACAGCTTGATTGTAGCTTTTATTTCTCACTTTGCTATTTGCACCCAGGCTGCCAATTATTTACAGCTCAGATCTGAAGAGCTCCACTCTGACATCTCTACTTCCAGACCTATGGAAAATGTTTCTGGTTCTTAGATAGCTCCTCCTTTTTATACAAATTCCACAGGATATGATTTCATTAATCCAAAGAGGTGTACACCAGCTCAGTTCACACTCAGGTCTGAGTGATTGATTCAATCAGTAAGTGTGGTGATGTGGCTAGAGCCCTGGGCCTGGAGTCAGGAAGATCTGAGTTCAGAAACTATTTTGAGGCACTTACTAGCTGTGTAAGCTGGATAAGACCCTTAGCTTTGTTTGCCTCAGTTTCTTCAACTGTAAAATAGAGGTAGTAATAGTATCTACCTCCTTGAGTTGTTGTGAGGATCCAATGAGATAATATTTATAAAGTACTTAGCACAGTGTCTGGCACATAATAGATGCTTAATAAATGTTTATTTCTTTCCTTTTCCCTTCCCCTTTTTACCCAACAAAGGTAATTTGTTTTTTAGTGAGATGGGATAATCATTGGAAACCCACTTTTACAAAATCAAAGGGATCTAACTAATTGATGGCTGTCTTCATCAAGATCAACCTCTCTTTTTAATCTCCTCTAGAAGATTGGACCCACAATCCTCTCTACCACCTCCTTAATATCTTCTATCTACTGCCTCCTCCCCAGTCTTCAATATCTTTCTAACTTCTAGCTCCTTCCTTGGTGCCTACAATTAGGCCCAACACATTTTTATCCTTAAAAAAAAAAGCCTGAACTCGATCTACCTTCAAACTATCATCTTGCCTTCTCTTGCACTGCCAAACTCCTAAAAAAAAAAAGCTGTTTACATACCTGGCTTCTACTTTTCCCCCTTAATCAATTCCCAAGCCCTTTATAGTATGGTTTCCAAAACTATTCTCTCCAAAGTTGTTAATGATTTCTTTTTAAGTGAAATTTATTTTTTCAATGAAAATCTACTTTCTCTATCTTGCACCTCCTTTCACCACTGATAAAGAACAAAAGGCAAAATCCGTGTTATAAACATATATAGTCAAGCAAAAATAATTCCTGTGTTGTTCATGTCTCCCATCCCCTATCCTTCCCCCCCCAATCCCAGTCTGCACTTTGAGTCCATTGTCTCTCTATAAGGTGGTAGATAACATATATTCTTCAGGAATCATGGTTGGTTATTGCATTGATCAATGTTCTAATTACTTTAAAATTATTTTTCTTTACAATATTGTTATCGTATAAAGTTTCCTCTTTATTCACCTTGTGCTGTATCAGTTCATACAAGTATTTCCAGGTTTCTCTGAAACTATCTGTTATGGGAATCTAAAGATCTTCCCTGCCCCTAGGCCCTTTGCTGAAGTGGCTACGTGACTTTGAGGACCCTTGGATATTTGAAAGTATACTCTGTTCCCTAATAGGCTGAATGTGGTCACGTGGAGCCTGTGGCGCCA
>JAQQSV010002698.1:0-23243 GCA_028646515.1 Pseudochirops corinnae | reverse complement strand
ATGTGAGTGTGTGTATATATGTGTACATAGACAGAAGGCACAAGATCAATTGAATAGGATGGGATAATATTTTAAAAGGTGAAATTGAGAGTTGCGAGAGGAATAGAATGAGAGGAGACAGGGAGAGACAGAATGGGGTTAATCCTCTCATATAGAAGAGGCAAGGGATAATTGTTACAATGGAGGGGAAGAAGAGGAAGGCAAAAGGGAATGGGTTAACCTTATTCTCACTGAAGTTGGCTTAGGGAAGGAATGACATACACTCTAAATTGGGTATCTTGGCCTACAGGAGAGTAGGGGGAAAAGGGATGACGGGGGGAGGATGGAGGGGAGGGCAGGTTGGGGGGGAGGGTTGTTAGAAGCACACACTTCTGTAAAGGGATAGTGAAAAAGTAGAGAATAGAACCAGTGAGGGGTAGAATAGGAAGGAGGGAAATATACAGGTACTGGGATAGGGACATCTGTCTTTCCCTACCATAAAGTCAGAGGGGTGTTGGGGGAGAATATAGGAGAGAGAAGATTGGGGGAGGGGGTATACAGTAGGATCACTGTTTTGGGGGTGGTAGGTAGGGAAAAGATGGGGAGAAAATTTGTAAATCAAAATCTCATGGAAATGAATGATATAAACTAAAAATAAACAAAAATTAAAAAAAAAAGAATTTAGGGTTTAGCTGATCACTTGTTCAATATGACCTAATGGTTGTACATTAAGGAATCTAAATAGTGAGCACAGTTTTAGGCTGCCTATATAGAAGTATCCAACACTGTGTGGTATGGGCTGTTCCCAGGTTCTCCATACAAGTACTCCACTTTTGCTATGATAGCTGCTAAGAAAAAAAGGTTGGCACTTTTGGAGAATCTTGTAGTGTAGTTTCAAAAGTAGAGGAAGAAAAGAAACCATGAAAAACAGAAATATCATAGAAAAGAGATCCTAAACCTTTTTTGCATTTGTTATAGATTCCTTTGGCATTCTAATCAAGCCTATAGGCCCTTTTTTAGAATAAATGTTTTTCAATGCATAAAATGAAATACATAGAATTACAAAGCAAAGTAAAGGTTAGGAAAAATAAAGATATACCACTTTTCCCATCCAAGTTCATTGACACCATGAAATCTATCCAGAGACACTCTACATCAAAATATTCTTCTTTAGGTAAAACTAACCCAGGAATATGCTATCAAAGCTACACTTTTTTCCCTCCTGCCCCCAAATATCTTCTCCATACACTGTCACTAAGTGTTCATTTCATTTTTTTAAATGCGTGAAAATCTACCCCTTGGGGTTAAGGAACACTTTTTTTTTTTTTAAAGAAAAATACCACATATGGTAAGAAGTTTAAAGGTTATTAGTCATTTCTAATTTAGGTGTGATATAGTTGAATCCCTTTGCTTTTCTCCTTAATTGGGTTGAGTTCAGATGTCCTGAAAGGGAGTAATTTGGGATATTTTGAAGGTGTGTGTGTGTGTGTGTGTGTGTGTGTGTGTGTGTATGTGGGAGGATGGAGTGATCAGCACAGCATGAGGAGAGACAGAGAGTGAAGGTGGATGACAGCAAAAAAAAAATGGGACATACATAGGAATCTGCTAATGACGCACTTTTTCTATCTCTAAAAAACTTTTTTTTAACCTAAGGCTGTCATTTTATTAGCAAAGAGGGTGTAAATCTCTCTTTCCCCCCTCTTTTTTCATCTTTCATTTCATCTCCTTGCCTCAAGATGCAGGTTTGAGGCTATCCTTAGCCCTATTGTTCAGCTACATTAAGCACTTAATAGGTTTTGGTGGGATATCCTGGAAACCTAACTGGCCATGGAGCATTTTTATGAAGGTGTGCGTTCTGAGTTTCAAATAGCCATCATACAAATTTTGGGAACACGGACAGTTGGTGAGTTAGATATACCTTCTAGTCCCTTTTCCACTTCTGGAATTCTAGAAATCTAGTCCCTCTAAGAGGGCAAGAAGGAGCCTTATTAACCTAGACCAATTTCCTAGCAGAAGAAAGCCTCAGAGAGGCACAGCTGGTTGCATAGCAACATGTCTTGGTTCCCCACGTTCTGTGAAGCTTTGTGCATCCCTAGTCTGTTTGTCTGGTGCTCAGTTACAATGTATGCCTGTTCATCCCTGGTTGTTCCTTCAGTTTGGATGTTACCGCTATGCTTGGCTATTCCTTTGGCTTTGACAACTGCGCCTTTGGCATCTGCATTGGCATAGTTTGGTTCCATTTAGGACTGTGTTCTTGACCTCTGCTGGCCTATTGTTGAATCAGCTTCTGATTACATCACTATAGGGCAATGGTTGTAACACAGGTGGGCTGTTAACCCTTTCCTGTCCAACATCTAGTGTTGGTGTGTGATGGCCCCACTGTTCTCCGTACAGTTCAGACCACGTGTGGAGTTCAGGTCTGGGCACTACATTTTTACCAATGACATTAGCAAGCTGGAGGAGATTGACCAGGGTGGGTAAGGTTTTTGGAGAACTTGTTCATACGAAAAATAGATGAGGAAATGGTGGGGGTAGAGGGGAAGAAAAGCAAACCTGATAGTTGTCTTTAAATATTTGAGAAGCTATCATATGGAAAATGACATTAGATTGACTTTGTATGGTCTGGAATCAGAAATTAGCAATGGGAAGAAAATACAGGGAGGCAGATTCCAGCTAAATGAAAGGAAGAACATTCTGACAAATAGAGCTCTTAATAATCGAAGGAATGGGCTTCCTTATCAAATAATGAACTCCTTGGCACTGGTAGTGTTTAAGTAGAGCTTAAGGTAAGCTATTTCAGACCAGTTAATTGAATGAGAGAGGGCTCCAAATTTGGAGGATTCTAGTTTCTTGGGAGGGAATTGCTCCTGTGGGGAGGATTGTGTCCTTTGTTTTCCTTCTTGCTCTCCACCGTCCTCCACCTTCCTCCACCATTAGTCAAGTGATGACCTTGTGAACTTCAAAAGGTTGGAAGACCTGGAGGATTCTGTGGGCATTAGTATCAATGTCCACCAGAGCCTGTAGCAATGCCCCTAACGCAACAGTGACTGATGGCAGCATTTGTGTTGCTGGTTGAAAAATATTTGTTGTTCAGTTGTTTCAGTTGTGTCTGACTCTTCATAATACCATTTGGGCAAAGGTAGTGGAGTGATTCGCCATTTCCTTCTCCAGCTCATTTTACAGATGAGGAAACTGAGGCCAACAAGGTTAAGCAACTTTCCCAGGGTCACCCAGGTATTAAGTGTCTGAGGCCAGATTTCAGCTCAGAAGTCTTCCTGACTCCAGGCTCAGCACTCAATCCACCGCATGACCTAACTGCCCTAGTTGAAAGACATACCAAAATGAAAACAGACACACTGGAGAAATGTTGCTTTAGTACTCTATAAAGATGACAGGCCTCAGATTCCAGCAGAGAGCTACATATGAGTTGTACTACATGAGGCTTCCACGAAGGGAGACAAGAACTTCAGGAACCATGCATTGTGTTCAACTTTTGGCTGTGTATGCTCTCTGTGTCTGGGCACATTCTCTCTACAGACATTGTGTGTATAAGTGGAGAGTGTGAGTCCAGTTCTGGTGGGATGCTTCCATAACAATTGCCCTTGCTTGGTAAATACCTTCCATAACAACTGCCCTTGCTTAGTAAATACCCTTCCTAAAAGCTAATAAAGTCTGGTTAAGAATAAATGGGGACCACCCTGGTGAGTGACACTACTAGAAAAACCACACTTTTACTATTTCCTCTAGAACTCTTATGGAGGTGGTCAGTCAACCATCCTCTGGCAACATGGCCCACCAGCGCTAGTGGGAGTTGGGGGATATCCTGGGAGGGGATGCTAAGTGCTTTACAAATATCCTATTAAATCCTCACAACAGTCATTTGAGGTAGGGGCTATTCTTATCCCCATATTACAGTTGAAGAAGTTGAGGCAGAGAGGGGTTAAGGGTTTTGCCCAGGGTCATGTATTCGCATGACTATCTGAGTCTGGATTTGAACTCAGATCAAATCATGGTATGCTTCCTTCCTTCTTAATTCTTACCTTGTGTAATGATCATGGTAATTTGAAGATCTTTCCTGACCTTTAATAAGCCTAAGGGAATTTGAAGACCTTCCCTGATTTGAAGATCTTCCCTGACCCTTAATAGACTGAGTGTAATCACATGGAGCCTGTGGTGGGAGGAGTTTGCTGAAGGGTAGAGCAGAGCCCACAGGAAGCTGGGAGTCAGAGCAGTTAGAGATGGAGGGAGGAGAGGACACACCCAGGGAGACATCTAGGCTTGTGAGTGTTTGTGTGTGGGAAGGCTAAAGTCTCTTTGCCTCATTGTGGTGTATTAACTCCTATGTGGCCATGATGGATTTAGTTTCCTGGTGTTGGGATTTGGTTTTCTGGTGTCTGAATAAATGTTTTGCTTCTGTTGTCTATATGGAGAATCTGTTACATTTTGTGATTGAGTACTATGCTGGCATATTCATAGTCACCATCAGCTCTGTGAATATTGCTTTTGTACTGATACATCAGTGATGCTGCGGGATTGGTAATCCATTTTATTTTATTATTTAAATATTTTTATTTATTAAAATTTTAATCTATGGAATAAAGCAAATATTTTCACAACATAGTATTGCACATAATTGCACACGAAACTGAAAATCTAGTATATGCAACTTCCTATGCCTTTTAAATATATAATAAGCATATCATGCAATTTTCTTCTTTTTTCCTTTTCTCCTTTTTTTCTTCCCTACTCCCACCCTTCCTAAAGAGGTCTACTATTAGACATAAATACATACATACATACATACACATATATATATATACACACATACACACATACACAAATAGAAACATATATACATATAAATTATATGTGTGTATGTATGTAAAATCATTCTAAAATCATTCTACACTTCTGTTGATCAGTTCTTTCTCTGGGTGCAGATAGCGTCTTCCTTCATATGTCCCTTCATAATTTGGGCATTTATAATAATCAAAATGACTTACCTGCTCAAAGTTGTTCTTAAAACAATATTGCTTTTATTGTGTAAAACATCTCTTTTAATAAAAGACTTCTTGTAGATAAAACCTTAATTCAAGAAGAAACCCTAACCATGTTAAGTGGGACCTTGTAAGATAGCTCACCTTCACAAAGCTTTACAGTTAGTTTACAAACCTTTCCCCTTCAAAATACGCCTCTGGGTGAACTCTGTTGTAAATCTGTTAAATAATCTTGCATGATTTTAGAGCGTAGGGGAGACACCCCTTGTGTGAGGAGAGCCTTCAAGGCTGTTTTTTGTTTTACCAACTCAAATGGCTTATTGAAATCCATAAATAGTAAACTCAGTGGGATTTTTTATTTTTGTCCCCCTCCCTTGATTGCTTTGTGATTGAGTTATGTCTACTGTAGACACTGATTTATGAAAGCCTATCTGTTCCCTTCTTAAGTTTTCACTAAGGCTATTGGGAGAACCAATGTAATAACAATGATAATAATTACAGCTCATATTTGTACAGTGCTTAAAAGTTTGTAAAGCACTTTAACGTAGATGATCCCATCTGATCCTTACTGTGATAGGAATGCTGGAAATAGAGTTAAAAGACCTCAGTTCAAATCACAGTTCTGTGTGACTGCCCATGTAACGTTCAACAAATCATGTGATTCTCTTGGACCTCATTTTCCTTCCCTATCAAAATGAGGGGGTTGGATGAAATGACCTCACAGGTCCCTTCCAGCCCTAAATCCATATTCCTATGTAGTTATCATGCAAATACTAATAGCCTTCATTTTACAGAAAAGGAAACTGGGGTTTGTAAAGATTTAGCATCTTGACTGCAGCCACTCAGCTAATATTTAGCCCTAGAACTCAAGGCTTCTTCCTATTATACTATGATGTTCTCAAGCTATATAGCATTAGGAGGTGCCTACTTTGTCAATCAGGCAAGCAACGATTTAAGTGTGTGTGTGTGTGTGTGTGTGTGCTAGGCATTGTACTAAGTGCTTAATGCATCTGCAACCCTTGTGAGCCCAAGGTAAAACAGACCCTCTCCTTAGAAATCTTGTAACATAGCTGGGAGAGAAAACACACATAGGTGTAGTTAGTATAGACTGGCAGTAGGGAGTCCTTATCTCAATTCTGCTCCATCTGACAAATTGAGTCCTTGGATTATATCTGAGTACATCTTCTCCTCAAAGTTCTAGTTTATTCCTGAGGGCTTATGGGATTCTCCTGAAAAATAGTCCTATTCTGGTATTCTCTCCAATATTAATTGACATTTATAATGAGTGTCTCTCCAATATCGTTGATTGACTCAGGATTAGCACCTTGTATCATTTAACCAACTCCCTCTCAATTAATTTTTACAAAAAGACATTTACTAAACAGATATAGTAAGAACCAAAGCATTACAGCATCTCTCTGATGCAGGGAAACACTGTCTCCTCTACACCTATGGCTCTGAAAAGAATGAGCTCAGACTTAAAATGGCTGTTATGAAGGGTTCACCCACCAATTTCAATTCCAAATTTAGCATAGCTAATAGAGTTGTTTCCTTGATTTCAGGACAGGGTATCATGGCTATAGTCAAGTTCACTGCTATGTTGGCTCCTCCAGGCTGCTCCTCAGGGCTGAGTTTCTTACTGGCCTCAGATGGCAACAGACTATTATAGATTCCAATTTCTTGTGAGACTTTTCTAGATCTTGCAAATAGAGAGGAAAGAAGACACGTATAGGAAATAGTGCTCATCCAAAGCACAGGTTTAACTAGGGAAGGAAGGAAACCATTATTATGTACTTACTATGTGCTGGGCACTATGCTTAGCACTAATCTTCACAACAGCCATTTGAGGTAGGGGTTATTATTATCCCCATATTACAGTTGAAGAAATTGAGGTAGACAGGGGTTAAGGGATTTTACCTAGGGTCATGCATTCCCATAATTGTCTGAGTCTGGATTTGAACTCAGATCTTCCTAACTCCAAGCCCAGCACTCTGTCCCCCTGGAGCTCAGCAGTAAGGAGAGAGCAAGTTCTTCTGCCTTTTTACAAGAATTCTCAGTTCCAGTTTAGCAACCAGTCACAAGGCCTTTTCTGCACTGCACAGTAAGCAGCCAAGAAACAAAGAATACCTGTGCATACTCTGAAGTGGGAAGCCAGGTTCTTTCATTCCATGTCCTCACAGATCTCTGAAAGCGGGTCCCCCATGGCGCCAGTGACTGGCCTTAGGCAGAACCCTGGTGCACCCTCTAATGTCTGGGTCTTTATTGTCTAGATCCCTTGTTACGTAGGCATATAAAAAAGTATACAAAGATGATTTTTGAGTGGAAAGAATTGACGCAAGGGGGGACCTTGAAAATCTTCATGTAATGGTGCCATTTTAACTGAGGCTTGAAGAAAAGAGGGATTCTATTAAGTAGAGAGATCGTATTCCAGGCACGAGGACAGTCGATGCAAAGATATATGTGGAAATGGGAATTGGCTTTGTATGTAGTGAATTCAATTCAACAGACATTTATTAAGTGTCTACTATGTGACTGAGGATATAAAGTTAAAAAAAGCAAAACATTTCTTCTCTTCAAAGAGTACATTCAACTAGGAAAGAGAAGGATGCAGCATGTACATAAAAGGCAATTTCAAATTCAAAGTGCAACACTGGCGGGGGGGGATGGTTAGATAGCAGCTGTTCTGAAATAGAACTGAGGTTCTTATTTCATTGAAACTTAATATGATTCATCAACGTGATCCCAATTGGACAGATTTCTCTTACAGAGAAAGGGGTACACGAACTGAACCTTTACCAGAAAATAAGACTTCTAAGAGGTGGATAAGAGGAGGGAGTATATTGTGGACAGGCATTATGGATAGGTTGTGCGAATTCATGGACATGAGAGATGGAATGTTGAATCTGAAGAAGAGTCAGTAGTTATGGAGAAGAATGGATAATTAGTCGGGTCTTAGATTATCCATTTGATGGGTGAGGGCATGGATAAACCACAAAATTGACCATAACATGATGGAATCACATCAGAGGTGGGTTCTGTTTCTCTAGAATGTAACTTCCTGGAGGGCAGAGCTTTTGTTCTTTTGTAGTATAGTGTCAAATACATTGCAGGCCCTGAAATAAGTTTTAAATCAATTAATCACAAGTATCAGTTTCCAAAGTGACCAGAGAGAGGGACTAATGTTCAAAAAACCCATTTGCTCTCATTAATAAAACAATCTTATCCATATTAAAGTAATAGGAGATGGAAGGGTGGAAAAGGTTCTATTAGCATGGTCCAGCTGGGGACCTCTAAGATGATTCCTCCTTTCACTGTGCTCATGAATAATTAAATAAATTGGTGTGACACCAGGGAATAAGCTGTAAAGTGTCACAAAATGCCAGAAACAAAATCCATCCAAAGTGCTCTTTTTCTTCTTGAGGAAAAACCTAAAAGAACTTTTTTCTGATTACCTGACAGTCCATTTAATCCCCAGGAAACATTCCTTTGTTATAGTTTCAAGGAGAATTACTTGAAATAATCCTTTGTGCAATGTGCCTGGTTCTATTTTAGTTTTAAATCGTGTCCCCTTTCTTTTTGAATTTGTTATAAAAAAAAGACATCTAATCAATGCCCAAGTGGAAGTGGTATGGCCAAGTCTGAGTTTCTTTCTCTCCAGGATGAAGTTACCTTTTGTATGGAGCCCCTTTTTAAAGAGACTTTAAAAGATTTCTGGGCTTGAGCAAGAATTAATAAAAAAAAAAGCCAACCCCCCAAACCTGAATGTTATAATTAAACTGTACAGATTTAGCCATCTTTCTTATAATACATTACCAAAGGAGGGAGTGGTTTTTTTTTTTTACTAGCTCCATACCACTGGGCTAGTCTTCAGGACCCCTTTGCTACCTGTGACCCAGATTCAGAAGGGTCTTTATTCTTTCTTCCTGGGCTAAATATCTAGAAGGATTTTGAAAAGCATCTGGTAAAAATAAAAAAAAAGCGAGAGAGATAACTGGTCCTCAGAATAGATGAACAATTATCTTATTGCCCTTAAGGCAAGAGGCCAGTTTTAGGGAAAGAAATGGAGCTCTGGAGGTTTGAGGGAGGAGGATTGAACCAGAAAAGTTGCCCCACTTTAATATCACCAATGTAGTCTCAGACTCAGACTTGGAAATACCTCCCAAACATGAAGAATCATTAGGGCAATTTTCATTTGAGAGATAGAACACTATTTTAATTTAGGAGATGAGGCAAGTATCTTTGGCTTATGCTGTTCTCAGCACTTAACAGGATGAAGCCTTGAGAACCTTTGTAGTCAAGCTACATATCATAGGTTTTGATCTGGAGGGGCTCATAAGTTCA
Source organism: Pseudochirops corinnae (assembly GCA_028646515.1). Lineage (NCBI taxonomy): Eukaryota > Metazoa > Chordata > Mammalia > Diprotodontia > Pseudocheiridae > Pseudochirops > Pseudochirops corinnae. The sequence goes on along the minus strand of JAQQSV010002698.1, from coordinate 13,926 downwards.
GAGCCAGGAGGGAATTTAGAGGGCATTTAATCCAGTTCTCTCATTTTATGGATAAGGAAATTGAAGTTTAGAGAAATTAAGACACCTTCCTAGTCACAGTGGCAGGAAGGGATGGAGAGACAGAATTTGAACCCAGGTACTTTGATTCCAAATTCACCACCTTCTCCAGAGCTAAAAGCTGCCCTAGGGAAAGAATGGATGTGGTATTTCCAAAGCATACAGATCAACAGGATGTAGGTCTCAAGCCTTAGGGAACTCTGACTTCAGAATGAAAAAAATAATAATCTGCTTCTTTTCTTTGGGTGTGGAAGTTTAATGTAAAGTGAAGGATAGAAAGGGAACTGGGCCAGATTGCCTAATGAGGTAGTTCTACCATGTTCACTATAAGTTTTAAAAAGAAAAGCAGGGTCCACTTGTTGTTAGAAACACAGGCATTTCAAAGGTTTCTTCTTTGCCAATGATCCCATGATGAAATATGGCAGAAAAAAATAGTGAGGCTGCTGCTAGTATGTACCTTCTTTATCAGAAGACCAATGGTCTCATGATGTCTGCCAGTCAAGGATTGGCTAGATATTTGTGTTACTTTTCTTTCTTTCTCTCACCTTCCTTCCTTCCTTCCTTCCTTCCTTCCTTCCTTCCTTCCTTCCTTCCTTCCTCTCTCTTTTCCTCCCTTCCCTTCCCCTCTCTCTCCTCTTTCCTTTCTGTCTTTCTTTCTTTCTTAATGAAAGAAATTGTTATGAGGAGGGAGACACAATAAATAGAGGTGTGACTCATTATATATTCATCATTTTGTCCACTCTAATCCGATGCAATCCAGCAAGCATCTATCAGGAATTTATAATGTGTACAGCATTAGGCTAGACACAAGGGATACAAAGACGAAACACAAAAGCAGTCTAATCAAACAGAATTAGAAAACCCCAAATTGATTCTACTCTTCGTTCAATCCAGGTGCGAATTCAGAAATGAATTAATAAGTGACATTTATACATTTATACAATAACTCCATTCGCTGCTTAGTCACTTTATTTTTTCATCCTCTTTCAAGAATATGTTGCTTTTCTCCTTCTCCCCTGGGAGATGGAAATTCCATTTGATCTTTAAAAAGTGTTATAAGGTGAAACTACAGAGTAATCTTTTTAAAAAAAATACTATAACCGCTCCAATTTTTTTTTTCTGGTAGAGCTGCCTAAAAGTAAAATTTGTGCAAAAATCTAAATGAAAAGTATATTCAATCGCTCAAGCCTTTTTAAAAATTTATGGCTGTTAAAAAAAAAAAAGCAAATAGGAAGAAAATGGTAGAATCCATGACTGCATTTTTAAACAAATGCCTAGTTAAAAATAATATCCAATTTGGCCTCCACCAGAGAATGGAAGGAATAACAAAAGGTAGCTAATGTGGAATGCGCTAAATGCTTGTGTCAAGTTGCCAGCACATTATCTTTGTATCTTTAACCAAGGAGGACTTCACTTGCAGAAATGGCTCTTGACAAAGTTAAGTGGTCCGATACATTGTTTGGGAAATTGCCCTTATTTTGTGCTCTTCTTGTTCCAGTAATGGAACCCATGAGCAGTGGATAATTGCAGCAGCCTCATCTATCAAATAATATTAGAAGTCAACAGCTATAATCTGAACCACTCGCTTTACACAGCTCTTCTCTGTATTTCTGGTTCAAATTGTCAGTTGTTACCTGTAAGTGTCCCCATTCCCTGCGGTTGATAAAAGTAAAAAGATTTAAGGAAATCAGGAGTGCAGTGGAAGGGCTTAGGCAATGGCTTGCATGGCCAGCCCAGGACACCCGATGATAACAGCTTACTGAATAGGGAAAAAATCATAGCTCTTTAGATAGCATTGTATGTTACTATCCCCAGTGCACGAGGATTGGAGGAGGAAGGGTACTTTTTAGGGATAGTCAGGGAAGTTAAAAACTAAGTTTAAGGGGGTCAGAAGTAAACCTCTGATTAGAGGAGGACAAACATTGATATTGAATTCTAGCATTCAGACCAGTGTGTGTTCATATCGCATGCCACAATTACCCACAGCAAAGTTGCCTACAAATTGAGTTATATGCTACAGTAGTTGTAGAATCATGGGTTTCACAGGATTTAGAAATTCAGGATCAGTAAATCCAACCCTTTCATTTGACTGATGTGGCAACATAAACAGAGAGAAGTGGTGCCTTGCTGAAGGTCACCCAGGGATTAGCCAGCAGAGCAGAGATTCAGAACCACACCCTGTGAAAGGATCCACAGCTGATGCTCTTTCAATCAATCAACAAGCATTTATTAAGGACTTTATTCCAGGCACTATATTAAGTGGTGGGGTACAGAAAAAAAGCAAGAGCAGTTCCTGACCTCAAAGATCTTACATTAGAATGAGGTGAGACAGCATATACATAAATACTTCTATAAATGAGATGCAGAGGAGATGGAAAGTGACCTTGGAGGGAAAGGCACTAGCAGCTGGGGTGGGGGGGAATCAAGAAAGGCTTTCCGTGAAAAGTGACACTTAGGTTGAATCTTGAAGGAAGATTTCTATGAGGAGCATGAAATCCTACAGTCCAGTGGGACCTTGAGGTCATCTGGATGAATCCAACTGGGTGGATCCAACAATTTAATTAAACTCAACAAAGTTATCCACTGTGTGTCTATAAATAGGAAATCGGACTCAGTTCCTCCCTTGGAGGGGAAGACATGAAGTAGTGTGTACAAATAACACTGGATTTGGAGGGAGAAGACCAAATTTGGAGTCCTAGCTCTAACATATACTCATGGGTGGCCTCTGGCAAATGAGTTCACATCTCTGGATCTCACTTTTCTCTTCTTTAAAATAAAGAAAATGGATTAAATGAACTGTAGGCTCCCATCTAGCTCTAATAGTTGATGAATCTCCTTTTACAGCATTCTCCACAAGTAGTCATGGGAGACACTAGTAAAGGATGGCCCAGTACAGCATGCCACATCAAAGAAGGCACTGTGCTCTATGAGCAAGCAGAATTGTAGTAACTCAAAAGAAACGTGAGATGTGCAAATTTAGAAACATCTCCACTCCAAATGTTCATGTGTCGGTCTGACCAGCCACAGTTGGACACATTGTACCTTGACCCCAACATAGCGATGTCATTTTGGTCCACTTTAAGAATGAAGAACAACAACCCACCCAGCCTCCACTTGTACCTTGCTAGTGTTAGGGTCCTTATTACCTTTTAAGGCTTTTCATGTTTTTGACAGCTTTTCTTTATATTGAACTAAAATCTTCTCTACTGTAACTTTTCTCTATTGATCCTAATTATGCCTTTTAGAGTCATGCAGAATAATCCTAACCCCCTCTTTACCTGATGGCTCTTCAGCTATTTGAAGTCAGTCAATTAGTCAGTCAACAGATGTTTGTTTGAAGGCAGCTATCATGGAGAATCATCCTTCCCCTCACTCCCATCCCACTCTTCTCTCAGTATTAGCCTTAGATCTTTTAATTAGTTTCTTAATGTGGTTTCAATAGCATTCAAAATTAGGAAAAACTTAATGGAGCAATTAGAATTTGTATTGAAGCACTGAAAGTCCAGTGCCTTCCCTCTAAGATTGCCTCCATGTTATCCTGTATATATAGCATTTGTATGTAACTGCTCATTGTCATCCCCTATTAAGATAGGATCTCTTTGAGGGCAAGTAGTATTTTGTATTTTTTAATATCTTCTAGTGTTGGACAACAAAAATAATGCTGCCAGTGCTTGGCATAGAACCTGGTAAGGGGTTAATAAATGTTTATTGATTAGTATATAGTAAGCACTTAATAAATAACCACTTAACAAATACATGATTTTTGGCTTTATTTGACTTTTGTTCATTGGGGAAGAAAGGGAACAGACGTTTTCAAGTGGGAACAACAACAGGAGAGCCAGTGATGGGAGACTCTTTGAATGTCTAGTTATAACATGATAGATTTACTTCAGGCACAACAGTATTCTACTTAGTTTGCAAAGACAGATCACCCAAGCACATGGAGATGGTCTTTTATGAGAACATTTATTTAATGCTTCTCATTGTTGTGAAGTGGATTGATATTGAGGGCACTGAGAATTCATGCAAACCAATGGGGGAGTCTATTCATGTGGATATAGCAGTGCCATTGTCTTGGGTGTTCTAATGACTGGGTAGTTCACTAAATATCTGTTGTTGGCTGCTTTAAGCTGTTAGTTTGTGGTTCTGCATCTTATAATAAAGTGACATTTGCTCTCACTCAGAGACTTGGGGGTGGAGTCACTAGACATTGTTGGACACAACTAAGTCCTACCAAAACAAGCAAAGGCATGAAGGTAGTAATGAATATGGTACCTGTGGAGATACCAGAGTCCCTACATAGTAGATCAGTGTTAGAGAGTGGTTAGAAGTTAAGATGGAAGCAGATGGACTTCATAATAACTTCGGGAGACTTACATAAACTGATGTTGAGAAGAGCAGAACTTGGAGAAATTTGTATACAATTACGGACACATTGTATGTGTGATGGCTAACTTTGGTAGACTGGGCTCCTCTCAGCAATGCAAGGTTATAAGACAACTCCAAAGGACTCATGATGGAAAGAGATATCCACATCTAGAGAAAGAACTACAGAGTCTGTGAATGCAGATTGAAGCAAATTACTTGCTTTCTCTTTTTTTCATTCTCACTGTTCACTCCATTGCTTATAATCCTTCTTTACAACTTGACTAATGTTTAATGTGAAAGTATTTACAGATCCTATATTTCATTGCATGCCATCATGGGGGAGAGGAGAAGGAGAGGGAGAAAATTTGAAACTCAAGGGATTGTGGAATGAATGTTGTAAACTAAAAGTAAATGAACCCTTGGATTCACCAGGACCCAGAAGTAAATAAACAAAATTAAATTTAAAAAAAGAAGAAAAGATGGATTATTAATGTAGAGTCAAATTACAGAAGATCCCCCCACTAATATGTAGTCAAGTCTCCAAGCCCATGCTGACCTTCTTTTTGTAACAGTCTATACTAGGTGATTTAGTTTTTTTAACCAGAGCATCATTGACAGCTTGAAGGGATCTGAGAGGTCATCTGATCCATTCCTCTTATTTTATAGGTAAAGAAACTGAGGTCTAGAGAGCAGAGTGATTCACTCAAGGTCATGTTGGTGGTAAGGAGCAAAACTGTAGCCAAGTCCTTGGATTTTCAATTCAGTGCTGTTTCCACATCAGCACATTGTCTCAGTGCATCAAATACCTTTTTTGTTGCTGTTGGCTTACCATCTCATTTTCTAATAGGACTCTAGCCTTCTTAAAGGCTGGGATAATATAGTCTACTCATATTTGTCCTAGAATGCCTAGCTGGTAGATAATAAATAGTTGTTCATTTTTTAAAAAAATCAAAGCAATGGTCAGCCAGTTCAGTTATACCATTAGACTGCGAACTTCTTGAGAACAAGGGGCTATTTTTTTTTATCTTCCCAGTAGTTAGTACTGTACCTGTAACATAGTAGGTACTTAATAACTGCTTGTTGGTTCAACTAGTGCTTGAATCGTTCATCTTTGGTGAAAGCATTTTGAGCACTTCAGTAACTATCTACTGCTTATATCTCCTTTCAGATTTTTCTTGTGTTCTCAATGTAACTCACATGTGCTCAAAAAGCTTTTTTCTAGTGAGGACCCTGACGGCCTCTGAATTTTGGAGATTTTCTATCTCAGGCTGGGGCAATAACCTTTGGGACATAGGAAGAAGACCATGTGCCAGCCATGGCTCCTTGGGTTATCTATCTAGATTTTTGCTCCTGGTTAAGGTGCTTTGACAAGACAAGAGACAGGACAGTCAATCATGTGCTTAAAGGGAGGTAACAATCAAGTTCTGGTTTAGGGATAGTTTACATTTCTAAATCCTTGGATTCACCAGGATCCAAGAGCAAGGACATGGATGATCTCTGATACAGGACAGTATATAGTTGGTGGTTCTTGGATGTTGAGCCACAAGGACTGTTATGATCTTCCATGATCTTCTCTCTTGTTCACTCCCCCCACCCCATGTATGGTGTTTCAAAAAATATATACACACAGTTTGACTATTGATAAAACATTTACAAATGTAGCTAGAAATGTGATGATGTGTACGTCTGTGTGAAAAGAGTTGGCATTAGTGTCATGTCATATGATCACACTAATTACAATATGGGCAAAAACTGTATACTTTCCAAATGCTAGAATCATATTCAATGTAAATAGATTTGAGTGTCTCTGTTTTCTCACTAGTAAAATGGGCATAATAATACTTACCTGATTCTCAGGGTGGTTGTAGAGAAAGCTTTGGAAAATTTCAAAGTACAATGTAAGCAGAAGCTATTAAGATAAATGGTTTTACTGCGATTAGGTGGTACAGTCGATACAACATTGGGTCTGGAGTCAGGAAAATTGAGTTCAAATTCAACATCAGACATTTACTAGTTGTGTGACCTGAGGTTGTCTGCCTCAGTTTCTTCATCTGTTTTATGAGAATAATAATATCACATAGTTCTCAGACTTGTGAGGAAAGAATGGGATGATACTTGTAATGTAATGTAATTTGTAATGGAAAATATTTGCAAATCTTAAAGCATTCCAAAAACATTAGCTAGTAGCAGTATTAGTAGTGATAGTAACAATAATAGTAAAATGTGACTGAAGTGTATATATGCAGATGTTTAAGCAATTGTTCTTAACCTTCCTAATGCCATGACCCTTTAATACTCGTATGTGGGTGTATCTGCATGTGGGTGGACCTGCCTGGACATGGATAAAGGAGCGGTGTCTCGGTTCCTAAAACCATCGGAAATATATGTTTTCTGATGGTCTTAGGCGACCTCTGTGAAAGGGTCATTTAACCCCCAAAGGGGTTGCAACCCACAGGTTAAGAACTCCTCTGTTAGAGGCATGAGTAAGAAACCAAACCACTATCATTAGTAACCATTTTGAGAATATGTAATCAGCTGAGATACAGTCTGTCCTGATGGATAACATGTTGGGTTTGGCATTGGGAAGGCCTGGGTTCAAATCCTGTCTGTAACACCTACTATCTATTTGATACTGGATAAGTCATATTGAACTCTGCATGCCTCTAGCCACTCCCAAAGATTTATCTATGAAGTCAAAGATTTCTGGTGGTTGGGGGAATTGTTGTTACCCACGAATTCACTGATGTTTCACATCTTAAAAGTTTGAGCCTCAGGTTCTTTGAATATCCATTTACCTGGAAGGTAGGTAGGGGAAGGATTGTAGGAGCCTTTGTATATTTGTATGTAATCCTAAACATATGCACACATACACATAGAAGATAGTGGTGAATATGTTGGACTTTAGCTTTCTTAAGATGCATGGTTTAATTATCTAAAATCCCAATTTTAATAAATTAATGCTCCCTAATATGATTGTACATCATCTTGGTGCCCCTCTATTAAATCTTGAGACCCTAAATAGTCTAGTGCAAGGTCAAAGCTAGTTGTATTTTCTACAGTTGGAACATCTTTTCACAGATCTGAGGCAGACAGTTGTTTTACATGTATGTTGTTGGCGCTACATATTACAAATTCTGATGGTGTTGGCTTTAAGATTGCAATACACAGGACACTTCCTCCTTTCCCCACTCCCTCTTTTTTATTTTATCTGTTATTCCTTTTTGATTCATTTATTTTCTTGATGGCATTTTTTTGAGGGGGGAGGTAAAATATTCATATTTACTTGTCTTTCTTCATTATCTTAATTGCATATATCTACTGCTGGTTATTAGTGCATTGACTGCCATTCTTTTTAGGCAATGGATGTGGTTAAAACAATGTGTCCAGAATGCTTGTAGCTGGCCAAATGCCTTCACTGTCTAAGCTAGAGCCATATATACTTGTATATGTGAATACTCTCCTGGCAATAATTGTGTGATATGACAGCTTTCTCCTAGGTATTTGAATGATGCAACTTGTTCAAGTTTAATGCTATCTATTATGAACTTGACTTCATGCTGTTAATAGCTGGAAGGCATTGATTTTGTTTTCTGTTCTTCTATCTCAAGTCCATACATTTTGCTTGCATTATCGACTGTTCTGATCATTTCATGCATCATCTCTTTGGAAGATGTATAAATCAATGTCATCTGTGGAACTTAAGTTGTTTATTAGGCTGCCATGCAGGTTTACACCTTCATGAAAATCATCTCATGTGGTCAGTGTCAGACGTTTCAAACAATTGTTGACCACATCTGATGAAAAGGGACAACTTTGGAGGGTGTCAGCATGAGAGGAGAAAAGTTCATTTAATTATTTATTTGGGTCACAAGTCATACTTGGCTGGATGCACTTTTTAATGATACTAATTAACTTCAGCATGTTAAATGAGCTCAGTGCTATGATTATAGAATGCCACAAACTGGACTGCTTACCTGAAGGAGTGTATTTGAGAGATATGCATTCTATTTTACATTCTATTTCTATTTTGTATTATAACGAGGCACTTCATATACCAGAGAAACCACATTGATATACATATAAGCATCCCTGATAGGTGGTCCATATTGGGCTTTAAATCAATTTCACACTAAATAATAGGGTAAAAATCAGTAAGTGGGTTTGAAAAACCTGTCTGTCATTTCCCACAATGTGCCAGCTCATTTCCAGGAGACTGGGTTGTACTTCTGACCCAATAAAAGGACTTAACCCCACTTAAGCATGGGAGAATGCATTAACAAGGCTTCTTATGGTTTCACCCTTAGTTTCCTCTTGCTCAGATAACAGATTTTGGATATATTGAGGATTTTTATGCCTACTTTTTCTATTGCTTGGAAGCCATTTATAACATTCCTGCTTCAGGTTTTGGCATGCACATAAAGGCATTTCAATGCACATAGGGGCCAATCAGTGCTCTGCTTGGTCAAGAAAGTAAAATGGACCTGCATAGTAACCTCAAATTGGTTTACTTGTAGCATCTGTGGATCGAGAAAATCAGGTCGGTGGTTCTGTGATTGGTTGAGCAATTCTGCAATTAAGGAGGGGTGACTACTGAACCACAAAGCCAAGGAGCCTGATGCTGTTGGCAAGCTTAGTGAATTGACTTCTTTTAAGGTTCCAACTCACATTATATGTACTGTTTTATATGTACTGAAAACTAAGAAAGTAACTAATCAATGCAATAATTTTCCTGATTACATATAAAAACATTGTTTTATATTCATGGATTTGTTTTTTAAAATTTTGAGTTCCAAATTTTCTGCCTTTCTCCCTCAATTCCCCCCTTCCCCAAAACAGTAAACAATTTGATCTAGTTATATATGTGCAATCATATAAAATACATTTCCATATTAGTCATGTTGTAAAAGAAGAAACATACCAAAAGGGAAAAAAACATGAAAAAAATAAAGTGAAAAAATAGTATGCTTCAATCTGCATTCAGACTTCATCATTTCTTTCTCTGGAGGTGGATAACATTTTTCAACATGAGTCCTTTGGGATTTTCTTGGATCACTGGATTGCTGAGAATAGCTAAGGCATTCATAGTTTATCATAGTACAGTGTTGTTATTGTGTACAGTGTTCTCCTGGTTCTGCTCACTTCACTTAGCATTAGTTCATGTAAGTCTTTCCAGGTTTTTCTGCAGTCATCCTGCATGTCATTTCTTATAGTACAGTAGTATTCCATTACAATCATATACCATAGCTTTTTCAGCCAATCCCCAATTGCTGGGTATCCCCTCAATTTTCAATTCTTTGCAATCACAAAAGAAGCTGATTATATCTATATCTATGTCCATATATAATACTGTACAAATAGATCCTTTTGCCTTTTTATGCTCTCTTTGGGATACAGACTGAGTAGTGGTATTACTGGATCAAAGGGTGTGCACAGTTTGATTGCTCTTTGGGCATAGTTCCAAATTGCTCTCCAGAATGATTGGATTAGTTCACAACTCTACCAAAAGTACATTAGTGTTTCAATTTTCCCACACCCCCTCCAATATTTATCATTTTCTTTTTCTGTCATATTAGCCAATCTGATAGGTATAAGATGGTACCTCAGAGTTGTTTTAATTTGTATTTCTCTAATCAATAGTGATTTAGAGCATTTTTATATGATTATGTACAGCTTTAATTTCTTCATCTGTAAACTGCTTGTTCATATCCTTTGACCATTTATTATTTATCAATTTACTAACTTGTGTTCTTATACATCTTACTCAGTTCTCTGTATTTGAGAAACAAGACCTTTATTAGAGACACTTGCTATAAAATTTGTTGCCTAGCTTTCTGCTTTCCTTCTAATCTTGGCTGCACTACTTTTGTTTGTGCAAAATCTGTTAAATTTAACGTAATCAAAATGATCCAGTTCATATATTGTGTTGTTCTCTATCTCTTGTTTGGTCGTATTTTCCCCCTCTTTTTCATAGATCTGACAGGTAAACTATTCCTTGCTCTCTTAATTTACTTATGGTATCACCCTTTATATCTAAATCATGTACCCATTTTGACTTTATCTTGGTATATGGTGTAAGATGTTGGTCTATGGCTTGTTTCTGCCATACCGTTTTCTAGTTTTCCTAGCAGTTTTTGTGAAATAGTAAGTTCTTGTCCCAGAAGTTGGATGGAGTCTTTGGGTTTACCAAACACTAGGTTGCTATGGTCATTTACTACTGTGTCTTGTGTACCTAATCTATTACAATGATCTACCACTCTATATCTTTTCTTTCTTTCTTTCTTTCTTGCTTGCTTGCTTGCTTGCTTGCTTTTTGAAGGACAATTGGGGTTAAGTGACTTGCCCAAAGTCACAGGGCTAGTAATTGTGTTGAGTGTCTGAGGCCGGATTTGAACTCAGGTCCTCCTGACTCCAGGGCCGGTGCTCTATTCACTGTGCCACCTAACTGCTCCCACCACTCTCTTTCTTAGCCAGTACCAGATACTGTTGATGATTACCACTTAATAACTGAGGTTGAAATATGATACAGCTAGACTACCAACTATACTTTGACACTTTGCTAGTGCATAAGATCTTGCCTCCAAAGCAGATCATACCTATCCCATATTTCAAAAGTTGATCTGTAAATTTTGAAAATTTTTGCCAAAGTTGAAAATATTGTTACCTCATGGTTAACCTTCTGGTGTTTGATCTTTTGGCATTTAAGTGTGACTAGTCCTCAGATGATAGACACAGTTCATTACTACTCCCACTTGCAAACCCTTTCCAGGGGTCTGGCTCTGTTGGCATAGTTTTTGAAATCTTGAATTACCTTCACTCCATCACGAGACACTGAAATTGGGCTTTAGTGGAAGAGACATAGCCTCTGTGCCCATATTCCGGAATGTTGATGGAATGGCCCCATGGAAGGGCATTAACTCTGGAGCCCAAATCCTCCTTGCCATATGTTTGACTTTAGGCAAGGCACTTAAGCATTCTAAGCCTCAATTTCCTCACCCACAAAATGAGGGGGCTGGCATAGATGGCCCTGAGATTTCTGCTATTTCTATCTGTGGTAAGGTATTATTGGGCACGGGTACTCCAGTGGTGCTGATTGAATCTTGTCTGTGTTCTCTTATCCTATGTAATTCTTGTCCTTGCCTTTGTATAAGTCCTCTACAAAGGTTACAACCAAATATAGATGTTAAGCAGACCAATTGTCTAAATGACATCTAACAAGTGATACACTTTAACACTTACCTTCTTTTCCCCTGAAATACTAGCATTTAAACTCTATTCAGATGACACATCCTTTGTTCTTAGAAAAAGTCTCACTTTTGAGGTACCTTTTAAGGACTAGATTGTGTGTATAAAAGAAATTGAAGCTATGGGAGAAACCATTTTAACAAAACTAAACCAATGATTCAAAAGAAGGCAAGTGGGTTAAAAAAAATGCTTACAATAAAAAAGGAGCCTAAATTAGAAGCAATAGGTTCATATGAGAAAACCTGGGGACAATGGGCAATTCCAAGCCCCAAATGTTTCTCTGGAGAATAGGATGTCAAGTCACACATTCAGTGATTGACGTTAAGTTCAGTGTGCATCAATGTCATTCAAATTTGGTAGTTTTAATTGACTGAGTTCCTTAGATACTCTTAAAATAAATTTTACTTGAACATTGAATATGTTCATCTCACCGCTCCTAATGCTGGACTTTAAAGATGCTCTATTCCCATCCAGGTCACTTAATTTGATACTTAAATAAATGAAAATTGAACAACTCTTTTCTTTGAAATCTACAGCTCCAAATGCAAATGATTGCTCAGTAATATTTCAGTTTGATCCAATTTAATTTTTTGAAAGCCTCTCTATGGATAGCATACTGCTGCTTTCTGCACGTGTGTGAATCCAAGTTCTCTAATGGTATTTTGGTCTGTGGGGAGCATTGCCAGCACCAGTTTTTTGATGTGAAAACTGAGGGAGTGTCTGACAAATAATGATAGAGTTAGGGCTATCCCAACCCTGTCATTTTATTGTGCATGATCAATAACTTAGCTAACATGGAATGTGCCTACAGGTGATCAGAGAGGGGAAATGGAAATTAGAGGGTTTACTCTTTTTTTGCGTTTTTATCTGGGATTGTCCCTGGGGGGCAGGTGTGGCTAGGGACTGTGGACACAGGAATAGGCTGTGATGTTGGCAATATGGTCACATCTGGGTGGAGAAATGAATGCCACTTATAGTTCTGATAATGAGTGACCAGATATAAGCAGTGGATTGTTCCAGGAAAAAGGGTCAGCCTTCTATAAAGCAACAAAGAGACAAGGACCAGGGGTAGAGAGTCTGTTCCAAACGTGGTAGTATAGAGGCAAGGTAGCATTGTTTATGTCCAAAGGGCAAACCAGAAAAATATGGTTTCAAGTCAAGTAAGGGTATAAGAAAATCAACATAAGAATAGGTACATTTTTGACTAGACTCACTCAACATGGTGACCATACTGATTTCATTTTGAACCCTAGTATTGAAACTAAGCCTTATTCACCTTAGTCATCTGAATGAGGTTTGGCTGTGGACTGCTAAACCTGTTGCTTCAAGTGTTTCCTGCATGGGAAAGTTTTTTTTTTTTTTTTTCAGAAAAAGGTAAACACTTTTATTTACTTAAGCTGTATAAACTCCATAGCCTTTGTTTTATATATCTGTCATGGTACTTATAATAGTCTACTTGGGATTATAAATTTGTTTTTTGGGGGGAGAGTCTATTTGTCTTATGTCTTTTATTGTTGTTTAGTTGATTAGTCATATCCAACTCTTCATGATCCTATTTGGGATTTTCTTGGCAAAGATACTCGAGTGGTTTGCCATTTCTCCAGCTCATTTTACAGATGAGGAAACAAGAACTTACCCAGGGTCACATAGCCAGTAAGTATCTGAGGCCATATTTGAATTTAGGTCCCCCTGACTCTAGGGCCAGCATTCTAGCTGCCTGCTTATGTCCTTTTGAGATAAAATAATGTTTAATAACAATAATGATATAAAATCTATGATTATAAGGCATTGAACATAATTGACTTAATTTGATTCCTATGATTTTCTTGTAGAAAAGATGAAAAGATTTAAGATAAATGTTCCTTCAGTTAGATGAACTTGGAATTGGTTGAATAGATATACTCAAAGAAACAAGTCACTGTGAATTGAAAGGAGGACTTCAGTGGACTGCCCTAGACAGTTGATTGATTCTGTAACATTTAGCATTTTCCCCCTGAATTTATTTATTTATTTTTAGTTTTCAACATCCACAAGATTTTGAGTTCCAAATTCTTTCCCCATCTCTCCCCCTACCCACCCCCCAAAGATGTCAGGCATACTGAATTATCAGTTACCTAGTGTAACAACAAGCACCCTAGCATACCTAGGGCGGCTACTAGCACAGGTTCTTAGATCTGCTTTTCTAAAGGAAAGCAACTCAAAATGGGTTAACAATCTTACTTTAATCAAACATATCATTTACCTAGTTCAGGGGGAAAA